>VSMD01055748.1:0-245863 GCA_008750895.1 Mirza zaza
AGGCACTGTATCCTCTTGTCATTGTGGACGACAGAGAGAATGAATGAATAAGTGAGCGAACAAATGACTGCGCGGGCGAGTGAAGGAAGAGAGCCCCAGGCTAGTGTCCCACCCATCACCCACATGCCCATTCCTCACCCATCACAGGTGTCATGGCTCCCCCGCCCACCACCCTTGACTTTCTGGTTCAGGGCAACCATGGGGCTGTCCCTCTTCGGCATATTTGGCAGAGCCACCTTCCAAGGGCCAAATGCTCATCAGCACAGGTGAGAGCAGTCAGGTTTTTGCATCCCACTCTGAGGAGCAGTCGAAGCCTGTGTCCTTTAACGGGCTTGGAAGTCAAGACGGATGCAGAACCAGGCAAGCTGCTCTTGTGAGTAAGGGAAGCGCCGGCCCAGCCCACATTCCCCCTGGCTGCTGGCCCGCCGCGAGGCTCGGCACCCAGGAGAAAGAGGCAGCAACACATGTGCTCATTTATTCATTCACCCAGGAATACGCCTCCAGCAACGGAGCACCCACTGAGTGCAGAGCAGTCTGGGGCTCTGCAGGGGACATGCACATAAATAAAAAACAATCCTGACCTTGAGGAGTTTATGATGTAGGAGGAAGAATAACAGGTACATTAACTCAGTGTCAGCTGTCTCTGGTTTATCCAGTGCCCGGGCCCTCACATACAGCCTCTTGTTTTGCCCTGAATGACCTGCACCCTGAATGTGACACTTATTTGAGCCCCTTCCTCTCGTCACCAACCCCACCCCTCACTCCTCACTCCCGGACACAGGCATAAAGCAACAACACAGACTGCTGAAGATTTCACAGGTAAGGTGAAGAAGAGATTTAAATCACACGCTTCATAGCAAACGGCTCCAGTAGATTCTGAGTTCACCTTAGTTCCTTCTAGGCCAGGGCACAACCAAGGATTTCTTTTAATGACTCAACAGTCTCTCAAGATGGAAACATGGCCTCAAGAAGCTCAAGTCCCTCACTCTCCCTCCAAAAGCCTCCTAGTCCTCATCTTCCCACTATTTCGGGCTGCACCCCTTGTAGAAGTCATTAGGGATATTCACGAGTATTCCTATTCTTTCCTCTCTCTAGGCAATTGTAAGATTGGACTTTCCAGTCTCCTTTGAAGTAAATGTAGTGTGGCCAAGTGGTTTGTTCCAGCCAACATAACATGAGCGACATGATATATGTCACTTCTGGATGGAAGCTCCTAGCCAGAGTGGTTCACCCCCACCTCCTGCCAGGATGATATTGGAAGCAAACACCGAGAGGGCATTTCCATCAGTCTGGTTGGCTGAGCCACTTCCGTAAAGAGTCTCCATCCTTTTCCCTGCCCCCTGCCTTCATGAATGATATATACATGTATTGAGCAGGAAATACGCCTTTCTTGTGTTGTGCCACTACTGGGGTTGTTTGTCACTGCAGCAGAGCATGGCCTAACCTGACTGATACAATTCTCCTGGATGCAGAACAATTCAGCTCCAACCTGACCTACAGGCAAACTTTCATATGCAACCAATGCAGGCACTCATCAAACGAAAGATTCCCCAGGTAACACAATCTACACTGTAAAAGGCAATGTATGGCATCTTTTGATAGCGGAGCATTCTTCTTGAGGTCTCCTCTCCCTCCAAAAAACTTATCAACATATTTTTTTCCTAAACAAAATGGTGGAGACCCCAAGAAGAATCCTGGAGAAGGAGTTTCTAACTGGCACAAAAGAAATATGCTCTAGAACCTGCCATGAGAAAGGTGGGTGTCAACACAGCAGGGACATAGGAAACTGTAGGGTTGATTTGGATGTAAAATACCTTCAGGAGGGAAGTGATACACACTCCCCCACCTTCTTGTGGTCTTCTCTGCAAGGAAGAAAGGGGACAATCCCCTAAGAATCACATTTAAATGTGGCTCTGGATGCTCACGCTAAGGTTGAGACCCCAGGAGCCCCTGTGGCTTTCAGTGCTCTGCACCTCAGGGATCCAAGCTGACTTTATCTTACGGCTCTAGGATCTCAACACGTGGCCTCTGCAATCAGTATGGGAGAACAAGGGACAGCATGGAGAGGCAGGCAGGGGCATTTTGCTGCCTCAGACCAGAAGTGACACTCATCATTTCTGCACATAGTCCATCCAGCTGCAAGGGGCACTGGAAGCATGGGAGAGTCCACAGTTGTTTGACAGTTATTCAATGTCTCTAACCCTTCTTGGCCATACAAGTGTCGAGGCCTGGCAGGCTGCTCATTCCTGCCCTCCTGCCAGCCCTACCCCCAGAGCTGCAAAGAGTTATTATGCATTTCCTGATTTGGACCTTGCCTCACTTCTCTCTCCTTCTTAGCTGCTGGCCCCACCACACTTGAGGATAGCAGACACATCACTTGACCCATATATGATATGATGTAACTCTAGCCTAAGAGTTGCAGGAAAAACCCAAATACTCTTCTAAAATATTCAGGAATCCTGTGTTTAATGTGAAAGAAGCCAACCTCATAGGACCTTTATGACATACCAAGGTGGCACTCATGGTCTACACTGAACACAGCCAAATCTTTCATCACTGGAACTCATGCCATCGCCCACCTCCAGGAATCTGTGCTGCTGGGCTGACCGGTACCTCCAGTACAGCACTTGCTCATGCTCATTCTGCAAGACTCTATCCTAAGTGGCTCATCTCCCCAGTTCACGTCCCCCATCAAAACACACCTGACTTGTGTCCCATTCTCTTAGGGACTTCCTAAGAAAATTTCAAATGTCTGCCACTAACGGCTTCATGTTTTTCCCTCCCTATGCCAGGTGTTTATATTTAATCAAACAACTTCTGGGGGGGTGCTATATTTTTAATGCATTACTCATAGTGAAATTTTTCAGTGTGGGATGGACCAGGATGAACAGAAGACCCTTTCTGGAGTTCCTCACCCTAATTGTCAGTGTGTCAAATAAACCTCCCAAACACAGCTCCAAAAATAACACAGCAGTATCCATTCTGAAATAAGTGACTTCTGTCACAGCCAGAGGAGAAAGCATCAGATTAGATAATGCTGCCGAGTGGTAAGACTTCCCTAAAGAGGAAATCATTTCTCCTACAGACAGAAGCACGACTCCAAGAAGCCAAGGTCCTGAGGATATGCTCAGTGAAAACATACACAGTCTGCAGCTTGTTATTAATCAATTAATTCTCAGCTCGCTTTGTCCCAAGTCATCCAGCAGACAGAATAAGAAGAGACTTACACGCCGTGCGCATTTAAATTAATATTTTTTAAAGCACGAGTGTGCAATTAATACTTTCAAAGAACACATCCATACCGGATCAGGTGGCACTGCTTTCCCCCGTCCATATGCCTCTGTTTTGAGTGCCTTTCTTGGGGGAAGACAACAGTCCAGAGTTTGTTTTGTTTTGTTTTTTTCTTCTGTGGCTCAAAATAACCATGTTCTTTCTGCTTCAGTAAATCATTACTGCAGCTTGAAAGGGTTCCTAGAAAGTTCTAGTTCCATTCAGTTTTTTAGGAGGAGAAGCAATGTACGAATGCCAAGATCTAGAAGCTTCGTCCACAAGGATGTCTGCTTCAGGATGATACCAACTGCACTAATCAGGACAGGCAAGGTTATGCTGCAGTAACAAATGAGCCCTAAAATTTCAAAGGCTTAACAGTTAATCATTTATTTTTTACTTAGGAAAAGCTGCTTTGAGTTAGGTGGCTCTCCAGGGTAGTCTCTTTCAAAGAGATGATTCAGGAATCCAAGCTGACTTTATCTCACGGCTCTAGGATCTCAACATGTGGCCTCTGCAATCGCTATGAGAGAACAAGGGACAGCACCGAGAGGCAGGCAGGAGCATTTTACTGCCTCAGACCAGAAGTGACACACATCATTTCGGTACAAAGTCCACCCAGCTGCAAGGAGCATTGGAAGCATTGGAGAGTCCACAGTTGTTTGATGGTGATTCAATGTCTCTTTACACCGGTTATTTCTCAACAGTGTTAAGAGACTTTACGATGTTGTTGTTCTCCCTAACAACTTTTGAATTCCAGCTCTTGAAAACTGTGCTCCAAATTCATCATCAAACCCTCATCAGAAGAGACAAGGGACACAACACTGAGGAGCTCACCAGATGTGTGGTGCAGATGTGTTTATCAGAACCCAGAAATGTTCTCTCTTCTCTCTGTCCTGAGTATTCTAGGAACACCAGATGGAACTACTTCCTGTGGTTGGGAAGAAAAGAACGGAACAGAGGAGGGTCACCTTGATCTTTTGGGGCGAGCCCTGCTCCTTAGGAGCAGAATGAAATCTGTGAATGCTGGGGAAGGGAGTGAGGGCTGGCCAAAATACCCATATTGGTAAGATTTTATTGCAAAATTTCCTCTGCCTGAGAGCTGGTAGATAAACCAGATCAGTGTTCTCAAACACTGAAAGGAGGCCTGACTGTAAAGAAAAAAAAATACAGATGCTGTAAATTCTTATTCATTTGGTCTATGCTGGACTCCAAGTACTGACATATTAACAAGCATGCCCAGGTAATCCCCATGCACAATCATATTTTGTAGTCTTTGTACTAGAGGAAAATAAGGTCCCCACCAGCACTAGGATTTCATAATTGGGGGCACTCCAAAAGAATTTACCCCTGAGGATTGACTTATTCAGCACTAAAATGGGAACCAAAACCAAGTCATTGATTTGGACAAAACCAAGACCAGTGTCCACAACCCTAGGGCTAATCCTCATATCAACTCCATTCTAACCACAGCCATCCTCTTTTTAAGAAAGGGCATGTGTCCTTGACATTCCCATAGACTGTCTGGTGCACACTTGCTCGTCAATCCCAGTAGAGAGACATAGCCATCCCACTAGCTCAGCAGACCACTGGGCTCCCGTAATACCTAATGGAAGCCAAAGGAGCTGATGCTTGTCTTCACACTGAGGACAGACTGGTGCATTAAAGGAGCAACTGGCCCCCCCATTTGGAAACCAAGACTCCTGGGAATTGAATGTTTTCCTTCAGTAACAAGTGGAACTCCCTGTTAATAGGCATGGAAGAGCGGATTTGAGGTAGAGGAAAAACTGTGATGAGCACTGCTTTTGCCAATGGTAA
The DNA here is from genome assembly GCA_008750895.1 of Mirza zaza. Taxonomy (NCBI): domain Eukaryota; kingdom Metazoa; phylum Chordata; class Mammalia; order Primates; family Cheirogaleidae; genus Mirza; species Mirza zaza. Next base: position 5,086 of record VSMD01055748.1, read on the forward strand.
GCTTTGGCTTTTCTGTTCCATGCCAGCTTGGGAACCCAGTTGGGACACAGAGAGGCACACAGATGGGGCTCAGAGGAACAGAAATTAGCTTTGGATCTGCAGGATTTCTTCTGTCTCCATCCTAACTGTGGTCAGGCCCATCAATTTACAAAAGTGTAATTTCATGGCAAGATAATTCACCATGTACCTACTGAGCCATGAGAGGGGTGATATCAATGTGTAGATAGCTTGGGAGAGCAAAGAGGGCTAATCCGGTCATTGAAGAAAAGTTACACAGGATATACTAAATATATTATATGCATTTTCCACTTGTCTCTCCTGCCTCTTTTACCACTGTAAGCCTTAGTAGTCAAGCGTCATATCAGGCCTGTTGGATCTCCCTCCCATAGCAGAGCCAGAGACCTGGGGTGGGGGTGATCCAGAGTTTGAACAGGGCTTAAAGCAGTAGAGCCATGCACTGGCCAGGGCTGTCATGGGTAAGGCCTAGCTGGAGGCGATTTCTGGAGAGAACATTCTGTGAGCTTCCAAATGGTCCTGACATAGATATTCGGATGTTCACTTACCAGATCCAGCTTGGGCAAGACAAGAGATTAGCAAGCAATGCCTTCTCTGGGGGTTCTAGGAGTAGGGGTGGGCACTGAAGAAAAGGAGTGTTTCCTCCTTGTCCAGAACACCCTGCTCCATTGTGAGCCACTGCAGGCTCCTGAGTGGGTGGGACCAGAGCACATGGCACCCACTGGACACCGTGCCCACTCTTCAGACTTACCCATGCCACTTTACAGCTGAGAAAATGCTTACTCTCTTCCAGTAGCCTCACCTATAAAATAGGACAACCGGACCCATCCTATTGTGTCACTGTGTCCTAGCAAGGATTAAATGATGTCATGCAATTTAAGTACCCAGCACCAAGCCTGGCACATTACAAATCCCCAAGAGCCTAGGTCTTAGTTTCCTCACCTAGAATGGGACCTCCCCTGCCCAGCTCACTGCACCACTGTGAGGTGATAAAAGGGCAAAAGCCCTGTCGATGCTAAAAATCTTTCTGTAGCTGTGTAGGAGAGTGCTGTCATATTCTCAGCATTCCTAGATGTACATACATATCAGAGTTGAGTCCATGCGCCTTCTTGCTTACAAGCGGTTTTCATTAGTGGCTAGAAAGTGAGGCTAGGGTGAGGCAACAGATGGAATATGGGGAATCCCGTAAAAACAGGCATTTCAAAATGTCCCGGTTGTTTGGGCTGGGACTGCGACTTTGAGAGTGTCAAGGAAGGAGCTAGAGAGGGGTATTTTCAAACAATCAGTATAGTTTGGAGGGCTGTGTACAGGGCCGGGATGGAGGAGAGCCAGTGGGGGCGGGGGGAGAGAGTGAGAGAGAGAGAGAGGGAGAGAGATTGACTTTGAATGAGGAGGAACCCTCTTCATCACCACCTGGACTTAGGCTGCCAAGACCACAGCCTGGCCAGACCACTGAGGAGCAAGGACAACAGGAGACCAAAAGGCAGTTCAGGATGCAGACGCCTTACTGGTGCGGCACAATAAGTGGATTCACCATTTTGCTAAATGTCAAGTTCATATTTCTCTTGGCACCAGCTGCGCCTCTCTCCTCCTTCCCCACCACAGTGAGCCCGGGCTCCAGAAGCCCTTCCCTCAGTAGCCGCCCTGGCTGAGCCCTGGGAGTTGAGGAGAGCCGGCCGTGGCTGGCACAGGAAATGCAAACACGATCAGTCCAACCACAAGAGGGGAAACAGCCTTTGTGTGTGGAGCAAGGTCCCCAACATCCTCTGGCTTTGGGGAGCTCTGGGTTTTGGGCTGTAGCTTATGCAGCTGACCAAGTCAGGGGGCGGCACGAACAGAGGCTCTCCCTGTACCTGCTCCTGGGCTGAGAACAGGCAGGCAAGGGGAGATGGTGACCTTCAAGGCCAGTTCCCAGCTGGTTCCAAATGCACCGCCCACAAATGCCCACTGGGACCCATCTCCCCTCTTTCCACCACTGAGTCCCTGTCCACTCTGTGTTCTCATGGCCACTCCTTTCTGCCTGTCTCTGCATTGACACTGAGGCTGCCTTTGCTGGTGCTCTGTTGTGCTTGCCTGCACTTCCCCAACAGGTCCCCTTGTCACCTGGCCACTCTCCACAGTACCAGCAGTGTCTCCCCAAATGGATCCTCTGGCCAGGGCACTCCCTTACTCAGAATCCTCCGTGGCTCCCTCTGGATTTTAATATAAGGCCAAACCCTTAGCAAGCCACTGAGGAGTGAATCTGGTCCCATTCCTCTGAGCTCACACGGTCCCTTGAGTTTGCCCTTTGCCCAGCCTTTATCATCCAGGAGGGCAGCTGTCCACCTGCTTTGGGGTCTTCTCCCCCATTCCTGAGTGCAAGGACTGTGTCTCTCACCTCTGCCTGCCCAGGGCCTTGTGCAGGGTCTGGGACAGAAAGTGTGCTCAGTAGCGATTGGAAGGTCCTTTGTTCATTACTCAGACCTCACTACACATTGTTTCCAAGTCTGACCTTTGGCCTTTCTCAGGCCAAAAATCCTTCACATCATCCTTCACTGTCTGTACTGTCTTCATCCTCTCTACTTTGCTGTCCTAATCACTCTTTGCAACTTAGTTCAAGTCCCCCACAAGTCTCACCTGCCTCGTGAAGCCCCTGCACTGCTCTGTCTTTCCAAGCTTCTGTTGTACCTGATTCACTGCACCTCCCCACACATGTGGAGCTTCATAACGGAAGCCTTCGTAATAGTTACTTAATGCTTTTGAACCAAATCTGTAAGCACTGGCAATGACAGGCTTGCCACAAATTTCAAATTAAGGGACTATATAAACAAAGCACATAGCACAGAGCCTGGCACATAGTAAGTGCTCAGAAGAGGATGGTCTGATGATGAGGAAGAGAGGGTGGTGGTGGTGATGGTGATGATGACGACTGTATCTCTCTGTTTTATATCTCAAACCCCAGTTTATCAATCCCCTCTTTGAGGGAAAGGATCACTGTTTCTAGTGGTCTCTACAAACTTCAAAGTGTATTGCCCAGTGCTTTACCTCTGATGGGAGCTTTCTTGATAATTTTAATAATATTGATAATATTTTCATGTTATTGATATTAATCACGTTTGCATGGAAACAACATTGGATTTGGAGTCAAATACTGACTTTGAGTTCCTGTTTTTCCCACACTGGGCCTCAGCTTCCCTAGTTATATATAAATGAGTTTTCTGGAATGATCTGAGGTCCCATTTAATGATCATAATTATATGGCTATCAATGAGACTAGTCCACACCAATGTAAGCCTTGACACTATGCATACGGTCATCCCTACCCAGTATGCCTGGCCACAACAATGCAAGCACACCAGTGGGCAAATGGCAGAAACTGGGATTTATGTCAGCCAACAGACAGAACACCAGTCCTCACTGCAACATGCAAATGCTTTCTCTACTAAAGGTTACTCCAACAGCATCAGGGTTGACATTCCCTCTCCCAGCAGCAGATGTTGTGACAAAATGATCCAGACTGGAGGTGCTTATTAACCTTCTGCACAGCACACCCATTTTTCTTCTGGGCCCACGCTTCATGACTCCCAAGACAACTTCTGCCATCCATGGATTCTAGAGTATCACCACCCTCTTGTCTGGACAAGCTTGGATCCCAAACAGAACAGTGGACTGAGCATCAAATCCTAGCACCTTCCACATCTTCCTGTAAAGTGAGAAACTAGACTTAACTGCAAGGTGGGACTGTTTACAACGGAGTAAAGAGCTGTCTGGGAAATAGCGCAGCCCACTGCAAAATCATTTCAAGACAGACAAACCTGGCTTCTCTATTTATAATCTGTGTGATCTTAGGCAAGTCCCTGAAATGCTTTCTCAGTTTCCTCTACACTAAAATGGGGATTCTCATCTCAACACAACCCCAGCAGATAGGCATCAAGTCTAATGACGTCATTCACAAAGCACACCTGCAGACAGGTGCTCTGAAGAGGTCAGCCCCTCCCTGTCCACGCTGAGGACGGTGTGGGCATGCACACGGGATGACCTCCAGGTAAAGTAGGACTGCTGCACTGGTTATGACCTACCTGGGTTATCTTGCACAACTTACTTAGTATTTCTGTGTCTCATTTTCTTAGTCTGTAAAACTATCCCTATCCCCTAGGACTGCTGCAGGGATTGAATCAAATAATACATGCAAAGCACTCAGGGCAGTGCCTGGCTCACAGTAAGCACTCAGTAAATCTGTATTGTCATCAATAATAATGACTTGTAGTGATGATAAGTGATTGTCATCACTTGTAATGAACAGGTAAATGCTTGTCACTTTCTTTCATTTTTGGCACCAACCACACTGAAGGACCAAAATCTCAGGCAGGCAGGTCATAATGTAAGGCAGAGGGTCAGTGCAGCCAAGTCCCAACAAGGCAGGAAAGGGCCGGTTACCCACTCTGCAGATTATCCTTGGAAAACGTTTAAAGCATCATCCGCTCTGATGTGAGGAGTGTTCTCAGACAATGCTAGTGTGACATCCTATAAAGATTATAAAAGTGTCCCAAGGAAGATAAAATGAGTCAAGAACACTTGGCAGCTTCACTAAAATGTTAGTCAACTCAAACACCTTTGCCACTGTCCGTGGTCCTGAAAGAGACAAGTAGATGAAGGCTGATGGGAAGTCATGACTTTTTTTTCCCTTTTGCAGCCAGAGGAAGACCTTTATTGACAAAAATGGCATCAGCAAAAGATAACAGAAGAAAATACATATGGGAGGTCATGACTTCTGAGACATTTCCAAGGAGGAAAAAGACTCTTTAATATCATGTTCAAATAAACAAAGTCATAGAGAATAAGTATATTTTTTCTTAGCAATCAGGCTTCTTCACCTCTCATGTCCCTGATTCTAAACTTATCAAACAAAGAAGAAAAGCACACAATGTATACTAGAGATAACATGAATCACTTGCATCATTGGCTCCCTCTATAGTCTAAATGTTTGTGTCCCCCTAAATCCATAAGTTAAAATCTTAACCAACAGTGTGATGATATTAGGAGGTGAAGCCTTTGGGTGGTGATTAGGTCATGAGGAGGAGCCCTCATGAATGGGATTAGTGCCCTTAAAAAAGAGACCCCAGAAAGCTCTCTTGCTCTTTCCACCATAGGAGGACACAGTGAGAAGACAGCTGCCTATGGACCAGAAAGCAGAATTTCACCAGGCACAGAATCTGCAGGGCCTTGATGTAAGAGACTTCAAAGTCTCCAGAACTGTGAAAAACATTTTTTGTCTCAGTCACCCAGTATATGGTATTTTTTGTTATAGAAGCTCAAAGGGACTAAGACAGCTCCCCTCTGTTGGTCTGGATAATAAGAACTTGAACAACATGGATCTCCTATCACACAATGAGTTAATTCTTCTATTCCCTAATTTACTGCAAAGAGGTGGCAGAGAATATTTATTAAGACTGAGACTCTGGGATTTCAATCCTAACTCCATTACTAATCAGGATGCACTGTTTGGCACAGCAATAGGGCTGAATAGAAGGATGCTGATGTCATTATTGCTGCTATTGGGCCAGCCACATTCCATTTCCAATGTATGAAGCCACATGGAATTTAGACTAAAGGAGACAGTAACACACACTGACCTCAACCAAAATCCAGTGTCTTACCCCACCCCATGCAATGTACCTGCCAGCCACATGCCTGAACTGTAGAGAGCTCAGTCATCACCTGTGGCTTAGCTGAAGAACATATAAATCCCATCCTGGCCTGGCTCACCCACCTGGCATGCTCCCAGGCCTCTGACACTGACTGGCAGCAGGTCTGACCACAAGGAAGATAGTATTTAACAATGAGCAATGTTTGTTCACCCTTATGTTTAACCTATAGAAAAGTGCTTCATAATATATGGCACTGTGGCAACAGTGGGTCAATGAAACACATGAATTTCCATGAACACCATATCCATTTCCATAAATAACATATTCGCTGACATAAACAACATTCGTGTTTTGACTAGGTGGAACCAGTCAGGATGAAACAATGCTGAGGAGGGAGGGAGTGAATGGCATTTTATAATTATCAATATTCAAATGCTACTCACATCTTCATTTTTATTTAATAAATATGGCAATGATCAAGAAGATAGATAACCTTCTCCTCTCCCAAATTGACCTGGGGAGCACTGCAAAGCCTTAAAGAGATACGTTTTGGATTATCCGCTTTTTAGGCTCATCCAAGCTGCTACTTCCTTCCACGTAGTAGATAATCAAGAGATGTCTGTAATTAGTGAAGTGACACCATGCACATAGATGGGATCCACTCAAGTCTACACATATGACAGCACCAGGCAGACTTTTCATGGGCCCTGGAAATACAATGGGAACAAGATACAATCCCTGCAGTGAAGGAAGGCACAGCCCTGGTGGGAGACATGGCAGAGTAACTACGAACAGCATGATGACAGGCCAAGCACTTGGGGTTGGGGGAGCACCGAGGAGGGGTAGGTTCCCTGAATTTCGGACTCAAAGCTGAGCACTAAAGGCTGCCCATGAGTTGGCTGGGGGAGGAGAAGAGGGAAATAAGAGGAAGTTATATTGAGTCAAGAAAACACTTGGGCAAAAACTCATTTGTAACAGACCTCAGGGACTTTAGTGCAGCCACTGAGTGATAAACCATAAATGCAGCAACTCCCAGCCACCCACCCAATATGATTCTCTGCTTGGTCAAGAGCTGAAGCAGTGCCCAGCTGCTGCTGCCATCTCTGCCACCAGTGTTGGTTCCAGGTGAGCTGTTCTGCTCAGGGGTCACTGATGATTTGGTGTGTCCTGCGGGCTCAGCCCAGAATTCCCACCTCCCCACCTGCTGCTGTTGCCCCAGCTGACCTCACCCTGGCCCCTTGGGTGGCAGAATGGACAGCCCTGCCATCTGCTTCCCTCTCCAGAGCCCCAGGCATGGGACACAGGGGATCTGTGGGGTCACCAGGTAGAGTTAGAAGAGTTCTGCAGTGACAGGGAGCTAGCAGCACACTTGAACACACCCATAGCATGGCAGCAAGGAGGCCAGAGGAGGGCAGGTTAGAGATTCAAAGGACAGAAACAGAAACCACAGAGGTGTAGAGCTCTCAGAAGAAAGCCATTCGATCAGCATCTTCCCAGCTTCCAAAATTCCAGCTAATGCAAAGAGATATTGGACTCGTTGGGCAAGGAGCCTGTGTGTTAATCTCATTAAAGACAAAAAACAGGTTCTTTTCTCCTTAACAAGGTGCATGGGGAGGGGGGCGGTAACTTACACAGAGAACACACACTCATCAGCTATGAGTACAACAAACACATTTTTGTTTGCTTCCTGCCTGGAGCCCCAGAGTAGCCTCATCTATGCGGGGAAGGTGGCAGCCAATTCCCAAAGGTGAAGCGCCAATGGTGCAGGTCGTGTGGAGCACAGTGTGAGTCCTAGCCCTTGGGCTGCCCTGGATGGAGGGCTGGCTGGCCCTTCTCTTTACAGACTAAACGGGTGAGACACATCTTGCATCAAGAATGACCAAGCAAACAATCCACAGTCCCCTCACACTACATCGCTACAAACCAGTCGCATGCTTATAATTCAAAAATAACATTTGCGCCTAAATTCAAATTACCACACTGCAATGAAACTGCAGCATTTTTAGGTCTTAGCTTATTTTGGGCTCAGAATACTAACCAGAGCTTCCCAGCGTTTGCCTGTGGAACCCGGGCTCCTTGAGCAGTGTCTCCCCAGGCAACAGCTCCAGGACATCCTGCCCGCAGCAGAGGATATTTCAGAGGAGATGCACTTGTGCTACCTTAGAATACCGTGGAGTGACTCTGCAGCTGCTCAAGTGTCGCCTAATTGAGGACATGCTCTGAAGAGGGTGCAAGTGTGATGGGTAATTGGCATATTTTCATGCTCTGCAACTGAGCCGGGAGCTCCTAGGGAGGTGGAACATACTTCCTCGTCTCACTCTGGCCTGAAGCACATAGCAGGATTCCAATACATGCATTTGTTGAATGAGTAAAAGAAATATACTAGGTGAATCACTGAACCAATAACATCAACGGGGCCCCAAGAGATTTGCTCACCTTCTTCAGACCTTGGATCAATGATTACCGACTCAGTGACTCTCATATGAAAGATTCATGTGCCATCTCCCACCCCCACCCACACCTTTTTTTTTTTTTTTTTTTTTTGCCTTAGCTTGTTTTTCTCCAGGCTTCTTCTTATACCATCTGCCATGTGAGCATTTTACTTAGACATGTTTATTTTCACATACTGTGTAAGGTCCACAGGGTGCGGATTTTTGTCCCATTCACTCACTGTTCTCTCCCCTCCACCCAGCCCACAGCCAGAGTCCACTAAACATTTTAGGAGAATTTTCACTGTAAGACTCTTTAAAAATTGCTCCATCAAAAAATAAGCACCACATATACTCACCAGCAAATTGGTATTAACTGACCAGCACCTAAGCGGACACATAGGGATTACATTTATTGGGTATTGGGCAGGTGGGAGGGGGGAGGAGAGGACAGGTTTATACATACATAATGAGTGAGATGTGCACTATCTGGGGGATGGTCATGCTTGAAGCTCAGACTTGTGGGAAAAGGGAGGGAAGGGCGTTATTTGAAACCTTAACATTTGTACCCCTATAATATGCTGAAATAAAAAAAAAGAAAAAAAAATTGCTCTATCTCTACACAGAAATGATGGAAGATATTTTTATTCCACATACCAGGTATCTTTATGTATGTAAATTAATTAAAAATTAAGATGTATGTGAAAACTCCTATTCTAAAAAATGTAGCCATCCCATTTGGCATCATTTAAAAAAAAATATTTGTAATTTGGCCCCAATATGCCATTTGAGCTTTATTACCCATCATCCTCATCTTCATCAACACAACTATCACCACCATCACCATCATCATTCACAATTACAGACAACATTTCCCAACTATCTGCTGAGTACAATGCACTTGGATAACAGGTGTTTGGGGACAGAACACGAAAGGGATGCTGAGGTCCCTGTCCTCAAACTGCCCGTCTAAGAGAAGCATCGAGACATAACTTACACTGAAATGTATACTGAGCGTTGAACAGGGGGTTAAACCAGTGCTGTCTGTTACAAATACAATAATGAGAGCTACATATATAATTTAAACTTTTCTAGTAGCCACACTAAAAAGAAACAGGTAAAGTTAATTTTAACAATATTTTGCATAACCCAATATGTTATCATTTCAACACGTAACTAATATTTTTAAAATTTTGTTATGAAGTATCCTTTTCTGTACTTATTTTGCATAACCTAAAATGTTATCCTCTCAACATGTAACTAATATTTTAAAAATTTTGTTATGAAGTATTCTTTTCTGTACTCAGTTTTGGAATATGTATGACACAGCTCATCTCAGTTCAGACTAGCCCTATTTCAAGTGTCTAATAGCTATATGTGGCTGGTGGCCACTACTAAAGCATGCTGAACAGCTCAGGGTTAGACTGAAGGGAGTCAGAGTACTGAGGGGGGAAGTACCTCAGTGGGCAGAGGAGTCTGAGGAAGACCCCATGAAAGAAGCCCCTCCTCCTCCCTCCCTCCTTCTTCCTCTATCCTCCCTCATCTTCTCCCTCTTCTGCCGCCATCCCTATGGAAGCAAGGGTGGTGTGGCTGCAGGGAAACACAGGTGTCCCGAAATGAAAACAAAGGGAGTGCCTGGTCCCACCCACTAGGAGTCCTTGTCCCACCCCCACCTCTCCTCCTTACTTTCTTAGGCATAGTCAGGAAAGGCAAAAATCCCATTCCAGTGCTAAGAGAGATCTAAGTCTTTGCCCACAAGCACTCAAATAAGATTCCTTTGATCTTAAAAGAAAAGCGTATTCAGGCTTTAGGCAACCCTAGGGACTCAGAGTTGTTCTCTGTCCTTGCATGCATCAGAGGCACTAGAGAGAATTTTAAAAGTAAAGCTGCCACAAGCATATGCCCCCAGATTCTGACTTAATTGGTCTAGAGTGAGGCCTGGGGATTTAGGCACCATTTCAAGGCTCCTAGGTGATCCCAGTGTGTATCTTGGGTTGAGAACTGCTGGGCTGGAGTGTAGAAATTGCAGGGTACAGGAGAGGAAGGAATGGCCAGGTATCTCTGACACTGTGGACTCCAGCGCTGAGTATCACATTTTATGTGCATTTTCTCATTGGATCCCATTAACCCCTGTGAGATAAGTATCACTAACCCCATTTTAAAGGTGAGAAAACCAAGGCTCTGAGAGGTTAAGCAACTCCAGGATCACACAGCTAGCAACTGGCAAAGCAAGAAATTCAAGCCAGGTCAGATCTGACCCCAAGACCATGTCATCCCTCACCCCTCCCCATTATCAACCTCTGTCTCCACTGCACCAGCCTTGGTTCAAGGTTAGGAACTGGGACAGAAATGAGAGGATGAAGATAACCAGGCAGAAAGGGGTTCAGGGGGAAATTGGGGGAAAATAGTAACGGGCACAGCAGTGAAGGAGGGGCACCCTTCACAGAGGCCAGCGTCTACCTCCTGGGAGACTTTACAAGTACTGGAAAGATTAAGTATTGAAAAAGCCCGTGGTTGGGGAGGTCACCAATATTGACTACTAAACCTCTCTGACATCATGACAATAATAGAGTGATAAGAAAAGACACTCCAGAAAAAATAGTGATTTCCTAGCTTCCAGATAGGACCATGCCCTGCCATGTCAACAGATAGGCTAGAAAGACAATGAGAAAGTAGACAACAAAGAATAAAAGAGCTGTACACAAAATATGCTCTTTTTCATAGATTTCTCACCCTGTAAAATCTCCAAGCAGTGAAAAATTAACTCAGTACTTAAAAAAAAGGAAGAAGAAAGAAAAGAAAGAAAGAAAATCTGGCAATGCTGGAAGAGAAATCAGTCTTGCCTGACAGTATTTAAATTGAATGCCTGTGAGCATGGCTCATAATTTTTAGTGAAAGTAGAAGCTATTAAAAAGTCGATGCACAAGATTAAAATTTAGAATGCTATCTTAATAACACCAAATTCGACTCAATTTCAAATGGCTGTCATTTTTAGGCTCCATCAATTTGAGAACACTTGACTGATGGTACTAGGAGCTGAGCGATGGGAAGTTTGAACTTGGCGGGTCCAGCTCAGCTGACACAGCCAGAAGGATGAACGCTCATCCTAAAGGAACTAAGCAGACCAGGCTGATGGGCCAACTCCCAGACTCTGTTTTGTCATCTGCCAAATGGAACTAACAATATCTACTCTACTTAAAGGAACAAGGAGGGTAGAGGATGCAGGAACCATCGTCAGAAGCAAAGCACTGGGAAGGTGAAGAACACACCTACTATGTGTAGGGCCTGTGCTCGGTCACAGCCATCATCTTTGGGAAGCTTCCCCCATCTCACACTTCTAACGCAGAGAGTTAATCAACACGTAGTGGGGCTGGTCAGTGCTAGGGTGGGGGCATGCTCCTGGTGTTCCAGGACTCAGAGCAAGTCACCTGTCACCTTCACTAGACCCCCCACCCCGAAAGGCTAAGACTTGCTCTGTATGTGAGCCCTGCTCCTGGTATATGGCGAGCAAGTTCTCAACAAATATTTGTAGTTCTGTCATTCAACACATCCTTGTCCTGGCAAGGTTTGAATTTAGTTGGGACGACAAATACATATTTACCAAACAGCAGGATATCAGTACTAATAGAGAGATAATCTGAGTGATATGCAGAGAGAAGGAACAGGGGGGAAAGTGATTTCAACTTGATATTGAAAAATCAGTTTAACGTCTTCATCCTGTATTGCCACCATTGTGGTCACCTTCAGTGCTGTTGACAAATATTTCCTGCTCTTCACTTCCTGGGCACACAGCAGGTTTACATTTCTCTGCTCCCTCTGAAGTTGGGCTAAGCCACGGGACCTACATTGGCCAATGAAGTGTCAAGGGAAGTGACACATGTCCCCTCTGGGCAGAAACGTCAGGAACTGTGCACAATCCCCCAGGTTCTCTTCCTCCACGGTGACAGTGGAAGCACATGTTAAGACAATGGCTCTGGGGGACAATGCAGGCTCCAGAAGCGTGGGTTTCAGGAGAACCTGTGCAGAGCTATGAAGCATGAGAGAGAAATACACCTTCGTTGCAGTAACCTAATGAGATCTGGGGGCTGTTTGTTACTGGCGCCCATCCTTACTGATACAGTCGCGTCAGTCAGACTGCCAGCCAGCGCCTGTACAGGAAGGGGTGAGTGAGCCGGAAGGGCCCTAGGAGTGAAAAGGAGACAAGATTCCAGCCTCTCTTGGGTCACAGACTCAGCCACTTTCTTCTGGAGGTTTCCTCCACTTGGATACTCTGAAGAGACCACCACTCCAGGTTCAGAAGGCCCTGAGTTAGGAACAGATTCCTGCCTTTTAGACCCCTGTCTCCTGCTCTAACCTGTGAAGAAATGCCTTTGTGCCTTGTGGAGACTGTGCTACGTACACTTGGGCTGGATCCTTGGCTCAACGCCACGTTAAAACCAGAGCCTGTGGAATCAACAGGCCTGTCTGAGGTTTCTTCTCTTTGCCCAGATGGCTCTGGCTGAGTCCCTCTCAGCTCTGCAGTGAGAATCCTTCCCTTCCGCAGGGTCCCCCACAGGCCCTAAGCCTTTGCTCCTGCTGTCCCCACACTTGGGCTTCCTCCCGTGTCCCCTCTGTGCCTGCCGCTCCTGTCCAGCACAGCACACATCCCACCTCCCCCAGGAAGGGCCGCTGCAGATGCCGGCCCACTCTGTTCTCCTCCTCCCACCAGCCCTGCACCCATCTGACCCTCGACCACACCCCACTGTGGGAGTAGCGTTAGCTCTTTCAGCCGGGAAAGCGGGGTCTCTTCAAAGGCGGGGGCGGCCTCTGAATCTGCATGATCTCTTCTGTGAAATGGGGTCCCCGCCCTGACCACTCAGAGCTGCCCGAGCATCAGGTGCGTTCATGTATCTAAAGCACCTGCCTTGGTGCCGAGCACATAATAGGTGCTCAAGAAACGTGACTCTCTTCCCAGCTTCTCTTCTCCACCACAAAAGAGGCCTTCAGCTCCTCCCCTCCCCAAGGAAGCCCAGATGTGCACCCAGAGATGTCCAGGGCGTGTCATCTCAGTGGGGGCAATGGCTCCCCCAAGGGAGCAAGCACTGGTATTTGGGGGTGGAAAACATCTCACTCCCTTATGTCCAAGCACAGACACACATGCAATACATATGCAGATATATAACGTCTCTGTGGTATTAAAATCTTATAGGAGGAAGAGAGTCATAAGGAAAAAAAAAATGTTTTAAGAGGCTCCATAGGTGTGCAATGATGAAAAAACAGTGAGAAATAAAGGCCTAATGATACCTCCAGTCAAAACCCAGGCCCAGGCAGACTCTTCCATGCCTGTCTTGGCAGAGCTTCTTATCACCCATCTCTTACATTTTCTCTCTTGTGTCTCTTCCAAATCAATAATACGATATTTTAGAAAATTCTGTCAAATCCGAATTCCTTTCCACCCTGTTCCCAGCCTCTCTGCTGCTGGGCTGATCTAATCTGTTGTCTCTCCCGGGATGTGAGCTGAGCGATTGGCGGCAGGGAAAGCAGGCATCAGAGCGCCACCAGACGTGACCCGGCTCATACTCACCTCCGGCAGCACCAGGCGGGATGGAGCTGAACGCCCCGCCTCCCACCACCTCCCCAACACCCAGCTCGATGCAGAATGGCACCACCTCAAGTCAAGGACATGCCTGCAAGTTCCGGGAGAACTCAGTGTTCCCCTGCTCGAGGGGAGTGTTCCTGGTGGGCATGGGCCTGGGCTGGCTCGTTGGAAGATTGGCAGACACTGCAGTTTGCCTCGCCCACGGTGGGCTCTCCACCTGCCTTTCCTAGAGGCTGGAAAGCTGAGTAATCACCTTCCAGCCTCCCTTGCAGCTATGGAAGGCCGCACCACGCATTCTGCAGGAGAGGAAGTCTGATAAAAAGCAGAAGGGAACAGCTCGACCTGAGGTTGCCCTTCCCCTTTTCTTTCTACCTTGAAATAGACCCAGAGTCTGAAGCTGCCCATCTGTCTTGCAACCATGTGGGTAAAGCCAAGAGAATCTTGACATCCTCGAGGTGCCAACCTTGACAAGATACAGCAGCTGCTCTAGCGCCAGCAGCCACCTACGTCTAGACTTCCTGTTGTGGGGGGAAAAATGCTTTTCTGTCTGTTTCTTGCAGCCCAAAGCACCTCAACTGACACAGAAGTCAAGAGTGAGAGGCATAACGCTTGCATATCTGCCTTCCCTGAAGTCTCTTTATAAACACAGCCCTACCACAAAAGAGAGTCTTAAAATGGGAGACTCTCAAAGGGGAGATTCGGAGATGCTCTGCCGCACTTTGGGCCCCAGGGCCATGGCCTCTCTGTGGGGGCCTAAGCACATGGGCTTTGCAGTCAAGTGGACCTGGGTTCGAGTCCTGACTCCCCCCCCCACAAAAGCTGTGTGACCTGAGATGAGACACTTCACCTTTCTGAATGTCCATTGTTTTGACTGTAAAATGAAGTTGACGGCAGTATTTACTACGCAGAATTGTTGCAAAGATGAAGTGAGATATGTAAGGTGCTTACCTGAGTGCCTGGCACAAGCTCGGTTCTCAGTCCTTGGTAGCTACCATGATTTTCTAATTTCCCTTTGTGGGTCTGTGTCCGTCTGTGAGCCTGTCTGTCTCATTTCTTAACTCTTTTTCCAAGAGTTTGCTCTTTTCCTCATCTCTCTAGCTCTTTCCTTCTCCCTTTCTCATTTCTTCATCTCTCTGCAGGCGTCTCTGTCTCTGGTGTTTTTCTCCCACTTCCCTCACTCCCGTTCATTTGTACCATGAAGGGACATAGCCATTTGCCCAGTCTGCCCAACTTTCAGGAGATCACGTCCCCTGCAGGCACAGCACATGGCAGGCCCAGATTCCTCTGGAAACATGAGCTTTGTTGTAGCTGCTGGGCTAGGCTGAGGCTATGGGCTCGGGGGGCCGAGTGGGGCCCATCCACCTTGGTCCCCAAACCTCAGCAAGGCCATAATGGGCTCCATTGAGAGTGGAGCTTCCCAGATGCGTCCCCTGTCCCAGGAAAGGCCCCACAAGGGCAGCCCAGGAGGGCAGGAAAGGGCACAGAGGTTGCAGCCTGCTCAGTCTCTGACTCTCAGGTCAGACCAAAATGCCAGAGCTTTCTGGAACCTCACTTCCCCATTGCCTCATCCATACAGACATTCTCCTGCACAAGCTGACACTGACATTGGGAATTAACTGGGGACAGGAATTGTGGTGACTTTAAAAATCAAATAGCAAACAACTCCAAGGAAATGGTTGAGGAAAGTTTGGTTGGTTGGCTTTTCAGAAGAGGTGCTGATGGAATCCTGTCTCTGTCCTCTCCCAAGTCAAGAGAAAGTCTTTCCCAGGCTCTTAGTCACAGTTCTTTGGGCGTGAGTCTCCCAGAACCCCTCATGTTCTGAAGCACCTGTGATGGGAACAGGGGAAGGGCAGGTGGCTTCTGGCTGGGAAAAGTTGCTGACGTATGGGGGCAGGGGGTTGTTATTGGAGACGTTGCATTAGCTAGAAGAGGGCCTGCTGTCCCGGGCCAGGAGTCACTCCCCTTCATGGCTGGATCTATCAGCTGGGTCTAAGAGCTGTGGAAGGAGCACAGGCCCCACCACTGGCTCCATCCCTGCCTCCCTTTCTGGCCTGGTCCAGGATTCCTTAGCAGGACTAGAAATCTGGTACAGTCAGGAACTAGTCCTTAATCCTAATCCTAACCCACCGTGGACAGACCCCTCTCTCTCCCTGGCCTCTCTAGGACTCCACGGCACCCCAGTTCCCACTTTGGTGAGGGAAGCACCTCACCAACCATAACCACCAACAGCTAACAGCCACTGAGTGCTTGCTCTGTGCTGACGCTGTTCTAAATGCCCTTCCGGTGCTAACTCATTGCAATCCTCACAGCTGCACCGAGGGACAGTCCACTCTTTTCTCATTGTACAAGTGGCCCACAGGGGTTAAATGATATGTCCAAGGTCACGCAGCTACTAAATGCCCAAGACACATTTGAATCTAAAGCCTGCCCCTTTCATAACAACAACTGCAATAAGAGCAGCAGCAGCAAAGATATTATTAAAGCCATTTTAATTAAAAAAAAAAAAAAAAACATATGTAGCATTTACTGTATGCCAGGCACGTGTAAGCGCTTTGCATACCTTAGCTCATTTAATCTCATCGCAACCCTGAGAGATAACTACTATGATTGCATCATTTCACAGAGGGAAGGGGAGGCCAAGGGAAATTGAATAATTTGTCCAAGGCCTTAGTGATTCCAGACCCTAAGGGTGGGAACCCAGGGATTTGCTCGCTGCAGTGGCCAAGGCCTCCCACCTTACAGGGGAGCTAAGCCCCTCACCCCCGGCCAGTTCCCTATGAGCCACAGGGGCAATCGTCCCTTGGAGAATCAGCTCAAGCCCACCTCCAGGCTCAGACACACGGGCCACCGAGAACTGGCCACCACATGCATGTTTCCTCCTTGGTCTTACAAAACATGAAAGGTGCTTGGCAAGGAGCCAAGGCTGCTTGCAAACTACAGAGGTGACACGAGGTAAATTCATTTCCTCCCTATCAAGAGAAGCTCAGCAAGGGTATAATCAGAAGCTAATGCGTGTGCCTGTGACTGGGCCTGTCACAGGGTGGCGCATCAGTGAACAAGTTCTCCGTGCCGGGAGGAGCAGAGCAAAGCCCCATCCCTGGGAAGTGTCACTCATGCGGCCAGCTTGGTTTTTAATAAAATTATGGAAATATGGCTGAAGGGCTGAGGGGAGGACGGACACGGGAAGGACAGGGCCTCACCAGGCCTCAGAGCCTCCTTGAGAGAGAGGATCTTTCGTGCTCACCCTGGACGGCCATGTTCCTCAGGGCTCTGTCCTCCAGGCTTAGTGGGTTTAAGTCTCCTGGGCTTAAGGAGCAAGGTGGTGTGGCTGTACCTGTTTGCTGAATGTGTCCAGGGGACCCCAGAGCAGAATCAAACCAGGTTTCCAGGTTACTGAAGGTGTGGGTTTGCGGGGTGCCCGGGCGGGCCCAGATAGGGGACAGGCCCTTTCCTTCTCTGACAATTGGCTGCCATGGTAATACTTACACAACCCTTACCGTGAGTCAATGTTCTGAGGATTTTAGATACATTAATTCATTTTTTTTCTGAAAAGCAATCCTATGCAATAGGTACTGCTATTAGGATAAGGAAACTGAGGCACAGAGAGATTAACTTATCCAAGGTCACGCAGGTAGTGAGCAGTATCTGAGCCCAGGCAGTCTGGCCTGAAGTCCATCATCCTAACCCTACACTCTGCTGCCGCAATGAGTTGGCAGCGCCCAGCCCTGAAGAACGGGAGAAGGAGATGGGAGACGTGAGGGCAGGGAGGGGCCTGCCTGACAGCTGGCATTCATTAATTCACATTTTTATCAGGCATGTTGTTTTTGCCAGATAACCATTCTAGGCACTGAGGATACAGTGAAGCATAAACAGGTAAGAGATGATATTCTATTGAAGGCACACAAACCTGTATACGTATACAAAGAAGACAGTTTCAGAAAATGGCCAATGGAATCAAGAAGATAAACCCAGGACATCAGAGTGACCAAGGCAGAAAGAGGTACAGGAGTTATTGCACAGAGGGGAAAAGTTAACCTTAAGAACCAGAGAAAACTGTTAGGAGCAGGCCTAAGACTGAATGATTCATTTGTCAAGAGGCTTTCAACTGCCTGCAAAATACAGAAAGGAGCCGTCCCTGAGGCTCTCAAGAAGTTAGAGACCCACGAAGATAAAGAGAGTCCAAGCTCAGGCCCCGAACCAAGGCACCACTGGAAGTGCCTGGCTGGCTCAGCTGCCACCTCAGGGAAAGTGGCGACTGGGGCACCTCACACCGGGGTCCCCTGCCTCGGCACAGAAGTGGCGCACACGTCCTTCCTAACAGAAGGGGCTGGGAAATGTCCGGGAGCAACTGGGATACTCAGTGAGCCTTGCTGTCCGCAGCTCCCGTGGCTCATGCTGTCTGAGACATAACCCTGTGTGTTTCTCCTTCAGTGCACTGATCACGGCTCTGTGCTGTGCCTTAAATGATGCCACAGGCCCGCAAGACGGCGGGGTGGTGTGAGGACCTGCGCTAGCACTGACACGGGAGCCCAGCCTGGGTGGGAAGCACGCCGTCTGCAAGCAGGGAGTTAATAGGTTTTTCCAAATGAATGGCCCTTCATTTCAACTCAAGGAGAGGTGAGGGACCAGGCGAAGGAAGCCAGGTGAAAAGGAGGATTGATCCGTCCACCAACAACCTTTGGTAGCCACAACATGAAAAGAGGAATTCACTTGTGAGCCATGACGATTCACTACCAGGAGAAATAATTATCTTGAAGCTTATTTGGTCCCCAAATCAATCTTTATTTAACTGCATTTATTTTTGACTGTTCATCCTGCTTGCTTCTCTTGGAAACTCAAGAAATACTTTCTTTCTCTCTCTCTCTCTCTCTTTCTCTTTTTTTCCTTTTTTCTTGGGTAAATTCCAAAGACTTGCTTATCTCACATTTTTCAACAGAATGATCTCTGTGTGGAGTGCCTGTCCTCCCTCTTCCCTGTCCTCTCTCCGTGTTACTGGTCTTTGCCTGTAATCACTCACCCCCCCCCCATAATCCTCTTTTTTCCTGCATAGCACTTGTCTCTACCTTAAAGTATATTGGCTGTTGGTTTATTTGCTATTTTATAATCTGGCTCTTCCACTGGAAGATAAGTGGGTAAAGGCAGGGAGCTTGTTTGCCTCCACTGGCCAGATGCCCAACGCCAGACCAATGTCAGGCGACAGTTGAATAAATGAAAACAAGATACTAACAGCAATCTCATATCGCTCTCAGTCTCTCTTAGTCCTCATAACAACCTCCATGTATTATTATTGCTTATTTCCATTTTATAAATAAAGAAATTGAGGAACAGAAAATAATTAAGTGACCTGCTCAAAGGTTACACAGATAGAAATTAAACAGCCAGGATCTGAACCCAGGCAATCTGGCTGGAAGCTCCATGATCTTTTGACATATGTAGGTCTACGTTTAAGAAATACTTGTGAACTGAATGAATGAATAATAAATGAATGGCTGCTTTGGCTTTCCTGCCTTCCTTCCCAGGGTTATTTGTTTTTGGTTTTCACTGAATGCCCTATGTGCCAGGCAGGATCTTAAATTTTTTAAGTACATTATTTGGTTGAACCCTGACATCTCCCCTCTCCCCTTGTATTTAGCCCCTCATTGTCCAGCTTCCCCTTCACCAGATGTACCCTCCCTGCTCTGGAACTGTGGACTCAGTGTCTTCGAAAGAAAAAGCAAACCAAAGATTCAGGAGCAGATACTTCTGACTTAGCAAGTCCGGAAGACCCTGGCCTCCCTTGCCCCCTCTGTCCAAAAACCACATCCCAGAAAGATGAAGTTATGGCTTTCATACCTGTGATCACCTTTCAGCCCAAGAGACAAATGCCAACACAGACTGGCAGAGAGAGAAGGAAGAAAGTGCATTTCCTGCTTAATTGGCTCTAAGAGCAGAGAAGGACCAAGGTGGGTTACAATGGAAGCATCACCATACAACACAGGTCTTTGGCTCCGAAGCAAACATCCCCTATTCTGCACCACGCAGCTCCCGTGGCTCATGCTGTCTGAGACATAACCCTGTGTGATTCTCCTTCAGTGCACTGATCACGGCTCTGTGCTGTGCCTTAAATGATGCCTAACACACAGTCTGTGTTCAGTAGATGCTCACTGGATGAATGAAGGAGCGATCCCTGTCCCCTACTCACTTTGGCCCTCCCTTCATCCTCTCCCCAATGCCTGCCAGGTGGCACTTGGCTCCAACCCCTTGGGTCACCACCCAAGCACACATCCATGTACTGACAGACCTTGGATACATACTCCCCTCCCCCCACAGGATGCTTCTTCCCAGGACCCTAAGCCAAGGAAAGCAAAATAGGGATATGATGGGTAAAAGTGCATTAAGTGAACAGCAGAAATTGCTATTCCTCATTCCTCGTGAAATGCAAGAGTGGTGCAGCAACCGTTCTTCCTGAATTGTAGGACTTCACAGACTCAGGCTAGCCCCAAGTGATGCTATACTGAGTATTTTAAAACCCAATCATGCAAAGTCAAGTGTACTTTCATGTCTGGGAAACAAAAACATTTCAACTGCTCGGCACATCCAAATCAGTACTCCCTTTTAAACCCACCTTGATTCTTCCCCTTGATTCTGAAAGCCAATTTAGTAGGAAGAGTATGTTAGTAATCTTGGACTCTCCCTGGCCTTTCTTTCCTCCGTCTTATTCTGGTGTCTCGAAGCTGGTACCTCTGGGTCATTTGTTTTGCTTTTATCCCTTAGGCTGAAGGGCCTTCACAATTTTGAAATTGTTAACTAGAGTTTATCTGGAGAAAGATGAAGAACAAATTCAAATGTGCTCTTTCATTGTCCTGTCATGCATTGGGTTTCTTCCCCCAATCAACTAGAAGACCTCCCCATTGTATCTTGCAGCAAAGTGTCTCTTCTGGTCATCTGGACTGTCAAATAGGTGAACAAACTCACTGGGTTGCCGGCTCCTGTGATATTGGCACAAACTCTAACCCCAGCCAAGCATGCACATGTGAGTGGACCGCCATCTGTGGTGGAATTACTGGGCCCAAGACTGAAGCTGGTGCACCCCTCCTGGCAAAACAGCACTGCACTCTTGCCATGGTGTCCTGGGACAAGAACATTGCCCTCAAGCCCAAATGACAGCACTGTCCAGAGCAGACATGATTAAAATATCCCTTGCCCCATTTCCCTGCTGACCAAGGGACATGGCCATGCACGAACTCTGCATGCACTTAGCACATGGCTCTAAAGAAAAGGAAGGGGAAAAGTGTCTCCATGGAGAAAGGCTGCCAGAATTTGAATCTCAGCGTCACAGTCTGTGACTTTATGACCTTGGATGAGTCACTTTATCCTACAGAGCCTCAATTTCCCCATTTGAAAAATGAAGAGTATGGATCTCCCTGTGGTGCTGTAGGATTACATAAGGTCATGCATGTAACACACCCTGGCACAAGGCCTCATACACCATGTCATTGTAAGATTTATCCAACACTACTTATGTGCGGGCCTTGTGCTTCAACCTCACATACATTATGTCATTAAGCCTCACTGTACCCATAAGAAATGGGTATTATCATCTTTGTTTTACAATGGAGAAGACTGCAGATCAGAGAAATTAAGTAACCCGGACAAAGGCAAGCAGGTAGGGAGTGGTGACATTAGGGTTTGAACCCAGGTATCCCTTGACCACATGAGGAGAATTGATGTGGAAGGTGCTTCCTACCAGAGCTGGGACCAGGCCCCTGTCTGTGGGCCCCTGGCAGGGGCTGGTTGACAGGCAGCTCTACAAAGGTGCTTGGGGAGAGTAGGCTTGGAGCCAGTAGGCCTGGCTTTGAGTCCTGCATGTGTTGTGTGACTCAGGGCTGATCTCTTTACCACTCAGGTATGCTTCACCTTCCTCTTCCATAGGACAGGGACAATGACATCTTCCTTGCAAGACTGTTGTGAAGATTAAATAAAACAATGGTGCCTTGTGACCTTTCACTTAAGGTAGGATTCTTATACTAGCCTATGCTCTATAATAAGAAGAGAAGATATTAACGACACGTAGCATGTTGTTAAAAACTTTCAACAAATAATAATTGATGATACTCCTACTAATAATAGCTAGCACATATAGAATATATTATTTTTCAGAAAGTGTACTAAGAGCTTAATTAAAGCACTTAATACTCATGACAACCCTATGAAGTAGATACTTTCTATTATCCCATTTACAGGTGAGCAAACTGAGGCATGTGATGATTAAGTAACTTGCTCAAGGTCACAGAATTAAATGCTGAAAATGTACAGGCTTGCTATTTACCTGGCTGCATCCAAACTTTATTGAAAGGAGAGGTCAATCCAGGTAAGCAATACACCTGCACTGTGCCCTGTTTCACTAGAATGGCTGGGATAAACTGAGGCAAGCAGGTCCCTTTCCTGCAGGACTTCCACGGTCTTTAAAATGTAAATGTGAACGTGAGTCAGCAAGAGGGAGCCAGAGCATGCATCCTCCTCCAAACCTTGAGGGGCGCCAGGATGCCCTGAAATATGATTTAAGAAGCGCCACATCTGAGTCACTGACTCTAAATAGAACAGCCAGCCTCCCATGGGCTGTTGGAAACATGAAGTATAAGGAAAAGGAGAGAGAGGGGAAAGTGAACTGCCCATTGTCATTCATCCTGTCTTTTGTCCTCTGGTCCAGCTCAGTAGAGGTGTGTCTGTCTGCAGACCCAGACACCCACTGGTCACACGCTGATCGGAGGCCCACAGAGGTCCCAGCAAGGGGTGGGACCAGGGAAAAGAAGCCAGCCTGGCAGTCTTGGGGAGCTGAGGCCCAGGTCAGAACCTGCTGGGATCGACAGCCTTTTAACACAGGGGTGACATTCGCCAGGGCTGTTGGGACACATCTGGTGGGTAAGAAGGAGGTTTTTGTTACCTCTGTTCTTATCCCCAACAGGCCCCAAAAATATATTTCTGTAATTCCCTTAGCTGGTAAGTATACAAAAGAGAATATTGAATATTCTAATAGGGATCTCACTGAAGAGGGCCATGTTCATTAGCAGCTGAATTTCCCAATGACTCCTAGAAATTGCCACAATTAGACCAAATTAAATGCTTCCCTTCGGAGTACAGGCTGCCACTGTTCTTTAAGGCATATCTTTGCATTGCTAACCTTGCAAAGGAAAGTTCTGGAATTCCACGCAAAAGCCACATTCCTTTCCCTCTAGCTCTCTCTTTGAGCAAATCTAAAATCTGGTGCCAAACTCCTCGGAGCTAATTCTAAAACCGGGAAAGCTTTTTGCAAGATTATAATGATTATATCGGCCTTTGAAGATGAGTTCCTTTGCTCTGCAACTCACTTTATTAATGCAATCCTTGCAGTTCTCCTTGCTGGGCTCTGAATGTTTGTGTCCAGCCCCACCTCCACCCCCATACTCATGTATTGAAACCTAATCACCAATGTGATGATATTAGGGGATGGGGGCAGAGCCCTCATGAATGGCATTAGTGTCCTTATAAAAGAGGCTCCAGAGAGCTGCCTTGCCCTCCTCCACCACACGAGCACTCAGCAAGAAAGTGCTCTCTATGAATCAGAGAGCAGGCCCTCACCAGACACCAAATCTCCTGGTGTCTCGATCCTGGACTTTCTAGCCTTCGGAACTGTGAGAAATAAAGTTGTTTATAAGCCACTCAGTTTGTGGTATTTTGTTATAGCAGCCCAAACAGACTAAGATGCTCCTGCATCCTCCCATTGCCTGAGAAAAGGGGTAACATCATCTCCATTTCTATGGTAGATACAGAAATCCGGGGACTCAGCAAGTCGCTCCCAATCCACTGGGTAAGTTAGCAGGGAAACTGAGGTTAAAAAACTAACTCGGTTCCTTTTCTCCCCATCATCTTTTTTCCCCTATAAGAAACAGATCAGTAGTTCTTTTGTATCTAGAGTCAATCTGAAAATCATTAGCCAAGGCTAGACAAGAAGGAATAGCTTTGAATTCTCTGATTGCAGCCTCAGAATAAGAGCAGCAGTAGCATCTTAGGGAGCATGGCGGTGACTGTCTCTGAGATGAAAAGGCAGCCATTCCAACGCTCTGGGCCCAAGATTGATATTTATTTGGGAAAACTTGCTGTTGTCCAATTTAAAAAAAAAAAAAAGCTTTAATCTTCCAGTGAGTCTTACATAGGTTTATTTATATGCCCATTTGATAGGCAAGAATACTGAGACAGAGGGCACATGACACTTTACAGAGAAGAGAATGAACAAGTCTTTGGAGGACAGCTGTTTCTTGTGCAAGAATCAAATGCACCTGCTCACACGATGCCTGCAGTTGTTCTATTTCTGGTGACAGCACGAGAGGCTGAGTGAGCAGGATGGATCCCGGGACTGGGATGTAGACCGGAGCAGGAGCTTCCATGTGCTCACACCTGGGTTTACAACAAAGCAAGAGGAACGGGAAGAGCATGGAGTTCAGCAGAGGCTGAAAAATCTCCCAAGTGTCTTCAAGGCAGAATCCGAGTAAGGAGCGCAGCCACTTTGAAGACAGGCTACATGGAAGCCAGTGCTCAAACTTTCTCATTTTGCCTGGAAAACCTCCCTAGAACCGGAGTTAAATTCTATTAAGATATATGCTGCTCTGCATATATCTAAGCCTAAGGAAATTCCAGTCCCTATCCTACCAGTGACCTTGGACAAGGACCTGCCCCTGCATCCTTGTCATTACAGACCATCCTGGAATTGGGCCAGGCAGTGTGGGGGCCTCTCTCAGCTGCCCCCCTGACGCCAGGGGCAGTGCCAAGTCACTGTGACGGTGATGGTGAGGACCCAGTGGGCTGATGTACTGGGCAACCGCAGGGATTGCTCATCAGTGACTCAGGGGTTGACTCAACGGCTAGGGGAGGATTCTGGGGTGGGGACAAAGGCCCAGTGAACTGGGCTCCACCCTTTCTTTCCCTTCAGTCACACTCCACTTTTATCTGTGGTATATATATTGGGGTCTAGCCAAGATGTCATCTGAACGCAGAATTTTTTTTTTTTTTTTTTTGAGACAGAGTCTCACTCTGTTGCCTGGGATAGAGTGCAGTGGCGCAAGCCTAGCTCACAGCAACCTCAAACTCCTGGGCTCCAGTGATCCTCCTGCCTCAGCCTCCCAGGTAGCTGGGACCACAGGCGTGCACCACCACACCCAGCTAATTTTTACTATTTTTAGTAGAGACAGGGTCTTGCTCTTGCTCAGGCTGGTCTTGAACTCCTGAGCTCAAGCGATCCTCCCACCTCGGCCTCCCAGAGTGCTAGGATTACAGGCGTGAGCCACCATGCTCGGCCTGAACACAGATTTTGAAGGATCAAAGAAGAGTTTGAAGACCACCGTGACAACACTGCTGGGAAACTTTATCCAAAAGGCTGCAAAAATGCACAGAGATATGATTACATTCATTACTGTGATATGTTTAGAGTATTTTTAATCTTTTAAGAGCTCCCTCAGTGACAGCAGTGAGGAAATTCTCATCTCAATGTTAACTGTCAACTTTGAGAGGATGAAAGATCAGAGGGCAATAAAAACATAACCCCAACATGGGGTGAAATTCCCAGGATGCCACAATCAACGGCAAGACTACCAGGGTGTTTGTTGAAGATCATCCTCTTGTTCTGAGACTTCTGGTCCCTGGAAAATTCTACAGACATTCTCTGCCAGACTCCAGCCTGTTTGGTAAGCTAGATGATCGGGAACACCATGACCTGACACTCCCCGGAGACTCTGAGCACTGCTGGAGGAGCCCATTTCAAGCAGGCACGTCAGCCCTTCCCTGAACCAGGCTCTGTCACTCAGATACAAATCTCGGGGGTGGCTGTGGGTCTCCCCTTGCTTTCTTGTTAGTTAATGCTATCCTCTGTTTTCCCTCCCTCCCAAGGACAGAAGAATTCAGAGCCCTTGTCTGAGTACATGAATCAAATTCTGCAATCTGATTACAGGAGGCATTCTCAAAACTAGGTCTGGAGGGGCCCCAGGAGATCCACAGTTTTCCTGCAATATTCATGTAACAGTGTTCATCTCTTTAGATCTATTACCATTGAATGATCTATCAATGCTTTGTAACAAAACAACAGCAAACACCATCCTGATATTGTCAGAAGCAAGTCTGTTCTTCCCGTCATTTCTAGTGCATGCTTTTTGGAGATGAACTAGTAGATTTGGGCTGTCCACAAGTATATCAGCTCACCAGAGTGGTCCACAGCCAGCAATTTTCAAGTTCAGATTAGATAGGAATATACCCAAGTATCTGACCAGTGCTAGACTTGTCAGGCAATGACCCGGATAGCCTTCCTGAACTCCTCTGTCTAACACAAGCAAGGCTCTACACTGGTTTTCTGGCCACCTTCATGCAAGCAGCAATGGGCTGAAACACACGTAAGATGCTGTTCAAGCGCAAGGCTTCAAATAAGGTAATAACGTATGCATTGATATTTCTCTATACAATGAAAATTATCCTATTTCCATTGATTGCTGGTGCTGTATCAGGAAACAACAGTCTCTTGTTTTTCCCAGAGTAAAATGGTTCTTTGGAAAGCACAGGGTAAAACCATGCAGAGAGTTAGAAAGAAGACTACTTCACATTTGTTGGTCTGTGGTAGTACATAGCTAAAAGCTACACTCATGTGCCAGTTCCAGCTCCTTTTCTCCTTTATGCTAAATTCTACTCCATACACCCTTCTGCATCGATGGAAATTTTCTCTACCTGTGCTGTCCAGCATGGGTGCCACTAACCCCATGTAGCTATGGAGTACTTGAAATGTGGCTAGTGCAACTGAGGAACGGAACCTGTAATTTTACTTAAATTTAAACAACAACATATGGCTGGTGGCTACCATATTAAACAGTGATCTAAGCCTAAAATTCAGGACCCTGGAATATGGCGTGTATGTGTGCAGGTATGTATGTGTGTGTCTTCACAAAACACACCCCGCTCCTTCTGTAGTGAGCTCTGGCCTGTGATCAGGGTCTAAGGGATTTGCTAAAGGGGTGACTGGAAGTTCTAGGCTTCTTGCTGTTTTGAGGTCTATACCAAAAGAAATTTCCTTCCCACCTCCTCTGAGCAGGACTATCGAACACCCATTAGGAAGAAGAGCACAGGAAGATAGAGAAGCAACACAAGGTACAGACACGTTAGAGACAAAACATAGACGCAACCTTGTAAACTGGTTGATAATTCAGAAAGCGACAGCTCTCCCCGACTTAGCTGGAAAGCCAAAGGCCAAATGGGAAACATCAGTCTCATCACGTCCATGGTAAACAATCCCCTGAATGCAAAATTAGAACTTGGTGACTATTTCCTCATCCAGCCCTTTGTATTTTTCATGAAGCTTAAAGGAGATTAATGGGACAATCAGGATATTGGAGATGAGAACCACGGGCATTTCAAACAAGACTGTGACAAATGGCTGGGAAGCCTCCAGAATGGGGAAAGAGGAGGTGTGGGACGAGCCCTGGACTGAGAAGCTCCTCGCTGTGGTTCCCATGCTGGTCTGGATGATGACCACCTGGCCAGGAGACCCTGCGCGGGCACTCAGCCCTGCCCCGACGTCCGCTGGGCGGGAGCGGGAGCCCCATTGTGAGTAGTTGTAAGGTTCAAGGGGGATAATATTGGTCACCAAGATTCCAGAAACTTTAAAGGTCTATTCCGATGAATCACATTATTATTAAGCAGTTCAATCAATATAATTATTATTAATAATGGCTAACATTTATCAAGTGTCTGCTATATGCCAGATGATGTATATGCAATGTCTCTAAGGCTCACAGCAACCCTATAGGATGTATCTATTTATCCACATTGTTAGTGTCCCACGTTCCAACTGACCATCCATGTGGTTTCAGGGAGAGTGACTCCTTCAATGTTCTCTGTCCCATGGCAGCAATGATTTGTCCAGAGGTGGGCTTTGACCTAAGCCAGTCCACTCAGAGTGAATCTCTGGTCTTTTGCTGGGCATGCTGGACAAAGACACCATCCCCTTCCTATTGGGCCCCTGGAACCCTGTCAGTCATGTTAGGGCCCTAAAAGGTGCCAGCCTTTGGTAGAGACACCATAGCATAAGGCAGAACAGAGAGATAGGAAGATCCTTGGTGATACTGTCACCAAGCTTTGCCTTAAAATCAGCTGTAAATCTATGCCTTTCAACTAGAGAAACCAATAAATCTCTTTTATTTTTAAGCCAGTTTGCATTAGGGTTTCTACTTTTTTGCAAATGAAAGCATCTAAACCAGCATAAAGGTAGATCTCTTTGGCCATCCGCCTGGCAAAAGGAGAAGGCAGAAGTCTAGGGTGATATTACATTCCCTGAAATTGGCAGCTCCATATCATACAAAAGTCAAGCATTGCTCTGTAAAAGCAAAAGATTCTGCACCATATTCACATGGGAAACTCCTACTCATTCACAGGGACCCAGCTCAAATGTCCTCTTCTCTCTCCTAGTCTACATTTATGCAAGATTAATAACTTCCTTCCGTTTTATTCCCATAGAAGCACATTACTCATTCTTTTATGTAACTATAAACACACAGCAGTCACATACAGCTCAAGGGCAAAGAATGTCTTATTCATCCCTACCAACATCAAACACAGCACCAGCACAGAGGTGCTGGATTCTCCAGGTTGTATGGCCTTTGACAAGTCCTGTACCACTCCCACTCTGTTTCCTCTCCTATAAAATAGGGCTACTTGAATATCTCAAAAGATTGCGAAGACCAGAATTAACATTTATGAAGCAATCAGCTGCCTTGCACATAGTAAAGTACTCAATAACAAGCAGCTATAGGAATTTCATAAAACTGTGTTTAATTAATAGTAAAATTAAATTGATAGATAAATGTCTAAATCTTCACTAGCCATCAACTCAATGTTGATGGCCAAAAATTAATATCAAGCCTAGAGGATGAAAGTGATTTCTTAACTCAGCAGGTAGAGAAGTGTGAGCATAGAGTTTGTCTTTGCCTTCTAGATCAGGCCCATGTTGGCAAACTCTACACTGGATGCCCATCCAACATCTGGAAGCAAGATGGCAGGAGGATCATGCCAACAGCTGAGACTCGTTGCGGGAGACCAAGCTGGAAGAAATCACCTAACAGGATCAGCTAACAAACATGGGTCACCCTAAAGCTGGCCCCACAAATCCACCTGACCAAACCATGTGACAGTAGATATCTACCTGCCTACCACCCATTGCTCATTCTGGTAACACAACTTCACCCCATCCTCCGCTCTTGATCCCCCTCATTCAGGAACAGCCCCGTCTACAACCTTCAGCTCCAAGAGTGGTACCCACCCAAGCTTGCAGAGTAAGACCACCAGACTATCTATCTTCCCAGCCACAGTGACCGCTTCAGGAGTGAGCATGCCAACCTCCCTGCTTCAGTGAAAGTCTGTTCTGAAAGATCTGCTGGAACTAAGGTATATAAAATAGAAACTGTTTCTCTACTGAGAGCTAAAGGTAAGAAGTGAATCAGATATACTTTTGGTTCTATTATGGGACAGAATGGGGGAAGCCTGCCTGACTACAAAGCCAATACAGGAGAAGGAAGACACGTGTGAGATGGAAGGGGACATAGGGCATCATTTATGTGCCCGGACTCGGCTAAGGGTGAAGAGAAGCTTCTTGGCTACCTGATTCATCAAATTCTTTTTTTTTTGGTTTGGTTCTTAAGCAGCTTGCACCACAGTTCTCTTACTTGCATGCAAAAAAAAAAAAATCTCAGAAGCACACACACACCCGAGTGAGGCTTCCTATCAGTTAACAGATCCTGGCTTTGGGTACTGACACCCATCCTTGCAGCATCCTCTGAAGAAGTATAACAGAGTCAAGGTGGAGGGTCAGAGGGTCTGCCTGACCTCTCTTAGATAGAGCCCACTGAAAAGGCTATATTCCTTGATTTCAAAGTCTTGTCTTGTATATTCCATTCAGTACTTTTCATCCTCCTCTATTCCCTTGGTTCCTCTCTAGCTGAATAAAGAATCATTTTTAAAGCAAACATCTTCACTGTTTATCTAGCAGAGCTTTATGCCTTACTGGAATATGTGATTTAGTTAAAAAAAATTAAATTTCCCATGAGATGCAATAATTTAAATTAAGGGCAAAGCTAGCCTTTCTTAAACTTCAGTTTCCTGTGTACAAATTGATGTTTTATAGATTCCAGAAACTTTCACCGTTAGGAAGATGGCTCTCAGTTTTCCTGCTGGATCTAGATTCTCTTCATTATTTAAAACAACATGAGGAGATGAGTCACAAATATAATCTGGGGAAGCGCCGAAAGAACCACCTAGGAATTCAAATGTCAGCTTCAGAAAGAAAGAGTAGCTTAAAAATCAAAAGCAAGATGAGGTGAAGTGGGCTAGGCGGGGAACTCAGGAACCCTAGGTCACAAAATCAGCTTAGAGTCAGGGGGAGCTTGCAGATGATCCGATTTAGGATAAGAAGGAAGGTTTTAGTTCTTAAAGACTTCGCAAACAAAATATTGAATCCTGAGCACAATATAGGAAAAAGATGCATGTGGAACAGCTATTTTGGGGGGGGGGGTAGGTTATTAAAGAGAAATAGTGACAATCCCCCATCCCACTGGCAGCCCAGCTTAAAGCCACAGAACTGGTCCTGCCCTCTATGAGGTTCTCCAGCATCTCAGAGCTGGATGACTCTAGGTGGGCCTTTAGTTGGACTTAGCTGGGCTAAGTGAAAGTCCTCCAAGAAAGCTTTCATGATTAGACCAGGCCTTTCCTGCTAGTGGTCTTCTGTGAGTATGCACGGTGGCCAGTGGCACTCGCTGCCTTGTCTGCAGGAGATCTTGCTAAATATGTTCCACAATCTCCTTCCCCACCCTCCCAAGCCCGCCCACCAGAGCAAGTTGGTATCTTTAGGCCATCCTCCCGTCTAGAATATGGCTCCGGACAATGCCCAGGACCTAACAAGGGGTTGACCCCTCTCTTCTCCAGGATGCTTCTGGAGTCCCTTCCTCCTTTTCCTCTCTTAGGCCCCAGGACCTGACCCTCCACCATCTTCCCCAGGCCGCCCTCTTCCTCTAGGAGCCTGCCAAGCTGGACAACAGGCCCTATGACCCCTGCCCTCCACCCAGCCTTCTCCAAAAAAGTCCACAGACACCACTCAGCACAATTTCTGCTAAAACCCATGGGGAGGGAGTGACCATGTTTCAAAAACTAAGATGATTTTATTTGCCCAAACGGCAAATGTTCTGCATCATATAAAATAGGTCCAAGGTCTTCCTACAAGTATTCATGCCTGGGTCTTCTTTGCTTTCTGATAACGATGGCCACCCCATCCTTATCTTCATCTCTCTAAGTTTTGCTTCAGAAGCCACCCTCAGTCAAGCATTCCCTGTCGTATACAATGGGCTGAGCATCTGCAGTTTCCCCTTAATGCTAAAAGTCAGCCCCCTTATGTGTGTGCCCCCACCATTTCCCCAAGTTTTCGCTCCTGAAGGTAACAGGGGCTGAGCAAGGCATTTCCTACAGTCAGCCAAAGGACGCTGGTTCACTTCCAGGGGGAAAGGATGACCTGCCTGCTTCTCCCCATTTAACTCTGTTCCCACCCAGCGGTGTGCTCGCTGCCCAGCAGGTGCGTCTGCCCGCAGTTCCACTGCTCAACCCTCCTTTGCATCTCGCAGGTTCAAACCCCTTTGCTCAAGCCTGCTGAGCATCATAGCACGCGCAAGTACTGTCGATTCTGCACCCGCCCCGAGGGAGCATGGGCTGGAGGGGAGGGGCGGGAAGGTTTTCCCACCAGGCAGAGGAAGTGAGGGTGTCGGTGTGTGAGTGAGCACGGCAGCGACGGTGTGCTGCGGCTGCCGCGTGTGTTCAAACCGGCGCTGGGTCTTAGAACGTGGCATCTGTCAAGGCTCGGCGAGGATGACAGATGTCTCTCTGCTTTAGGAACAAACAACACAGCCCTGTGGGGGTGACAAAAAGAGCCCCAGCCAAACCAGAGCGGAGAGGTGCAGTTCTTCCTCCGGGAAGAATCAGAAGACAGCGTCGTAGGAGGCTAGAGTCTACCACACACCTGCTCCCCTAAAAAAAGGCACGTTCTCATTATGAAACCCTAGAAGGTGGCTCCAACTCCAGGAACAAGTGTGCGTGAGCCTGGGTGGCCTCATTCATTACCAGATGAACCGCTCATTCAAGAAAGTCTGGAGGCATGTCCAGGAAAGGGCCCGCAGATAATTCGATTAACCCTCAGAGCAAGCTCGTATGGGGACATCAGCTCCAGGGATGATGCTGTTGAGTCAATGAATGGATCAAGCTTCAGCCTAAGTCAGCCTGAATTCCGTGCTTTACTCATAGGTGAGCCAATCAATTTTTTGGTTCACTTCTGTAACTCCAGCACTCAGAATAGTGCATGGCACACAGTAGGTGGCCAGTGGATATTAGTCGAATGAATGAGTGAATGTAAAGGGAGCAAAAGGACATGCAAAGAAAAGATGTCAAAAAAAAAAAACTAAGCAGAGCAAAATGATAAGGAGAATATTAATAATATGAACTACAAAGACAGGGAAATCATCTGATTTAAATACACAAGAGTATAAACTCATTATGTATGTTGAATTATGCTAGTGATATTTTAAATATTTCTTGAAATCAAATATGCACAGAAGAGGCCACTCCAGGCTTGAATGACTACATGATCTTGCCTTGGAGAAAAGGAAGAAAATATGCAAACCAAGAGATACAACACAATACAACAGATGTTCTAGAATGAAGGCCTGGAGCCATGATTCCAGGGCAGCCAGGAAAGGCTTCCCAGAGGAGCTGCCGACGAGCTGGCCTTGAAGGAGGGATGGAAGCCCAGCGAGAAGCAGGACGGCCACCACAGACAAAGAGGATGGCTATCAAGAACTGTCCCTTCTGTGGGCCCAGGGGCCAGAGAGCTGCTGGGCTACTCAGTCTTTCCAGGCTGTGGCCAAGTCCGTGAAGCCATCCTAGTTTGGCCTCTGATTCTATTCTCTCAAGTCGAGCAGAATCTCACTCTGCCTGGGCTCTTGCAGTGCCAGGGAGGGACACTCCATCCTCAGACCCCTCTACAAATAAATACTCCCCATAGCACCCGGGGAGACAGGTGTTCTCTGCACATCCAGGTTTTTCAGTCTTCTTTTCCCGATATTGCTTACTTCATTTCATCTCCCCATCCACTCTCCAGATATGTTCCTCAGGTCTCCAAAGGGAAACCCAGGGGGGAAACTGAGTCAAGCTGCTTTGAGTCTCCTTTAGTCCCTAGCATGCTTAGCACTTTCCCAAGACCCGGGCCAGCTGAGGCGCTCTAGGTGAAGCAATCTGGCAGTTGGAATCTCTGCAGGCCACACGGCGGGAGGGAGGGTAGAAGCAAGGAGCCAGGTACTAGCACAGGGACCCGAGTGTCCTCACTGTCTGAATAAGGGAGCTGGAATGATCTGGGCTTCTGCCAGCTCTGGGAGCCTCTGAATGAGTGAGCCCAGGGCTCTCGGAAATAATATGTCAAGGTGCCCTTGTGGACAGAGCTGGGCTTAGGAGTCACCAAGATGTGGGTGCAAACCTCAGCTCAATCACCTGTCAGCTGTGTGACTCTGGGCAAGTCACTTAACCTCTCTGAGCATTCCTGTTCTCATCTCTGAGTGACAATAATGCTTGTCTTGCAGGAATGTTGTTAGGATTAAATGCGATGAGGTCTCAATTGCTCCTGGTGCAGAATAGGCAATGATCACTATTTTAACTACCATTAGTGTAGTACTGTCATGATCATCATCACAGTTACATGTATCTCAGGCAAGGCCCCAGGCCTCCCAGCTCAGAATTCAGAGCACTTGCTCAGGCAGACAAGAATGAGAAGGTGGTACCTGATGTGGAACAGGATTAGAGGAGACCCTAAACAGTTTCGTACTCCCAAGTAAGAGACCTTCCTCCCAGCGAGGCCTCTGCACTACTTGCCTGTAGGCTCCTCATCATCCCCCCTCCCCCCAAGCAAGAAGGCGACCTGCTGTTCGCAGAGACAGGAAGGCAGGGCAGGAAAGCGGGGAACTAATGAGATTCAGAGAGCTCAAAGCCTAGAGGAACATGAAGGGAGTTTGCACCTAATTGCTCCAACACCTCCTACTCCCACTGCAGAGTCACTGTAAGGAGGGGGCAAGTGCAGAAGGAGGAGGGGACCTGCAAGAGCTTGCCAGGAGCACTGGCTCCAGCTGGGAGTGGCCAGGTACTTTCTGCAGCATGGCAGAGCAGCCACTGCCTGTGGCTGGTCCCACAGAGTCCATCTCGTGGGCCAAGAGCTGCCCCCGGCTGATACGTGCTGCAAGAAGCAGAGACGAGAGGGCACACACCGCCTGGGCCAGGCAGCCTGCACAAGCCCGGGTACCTGCTCAACTGTGTAGACGGGAGCTGGTGATGTGAGCTAAGCACTCGCCGTTTCTGACCCAGCTCAGGCACACGTGGCCCAGTTCCCTGTTCCCTTGGATCTGAGCCCATTTGTAGCTGAGCCAGGCCCAGGGTCTGCCTCGGTGGCTGTTGGTGGTCTTGGCTGCCCATCAGAGCCTCAGCCACCTCTCCTGGGCACTGTCCTCCCTAAAGGCCTTTCAGATCTGTCATCTCCTGGCAGGCTGGAGGAGTGCAGGGCGGCAAGGCGGGCACATTGACCCTGCATCACAGATGGGAGGAGGATGGCCCGCTGATAAGCCAGGGGCCAACTGGGACCCTTCTGATCCACTGCCCCTGCATTGTGCCCCCATTGACAATGACTGAGCATGAGGCCACATACTGGGGAGGAGGGAATCCCCAACAAACTCACCCAACCACACACACACACACACACACACACACAGAGGATGCTGGGATAGGCTGAGAGACAGTGTGGAAAGAGCCAGAAGGATCTGTTCAAATCCGGGTTCTACCACTTCCTGCCTGTGTGCCTTTGTGTAACAGCTTTATGTGAGCCTCAATTGCTCCATCTATAAAACGGACCATGACCAGGAAGGATAAATGGGGTGGCATGAGGAAAGCACAGTGCCCAGACGACAGCAGACTCAACACATGTGACATGCTCTCGGCTTGGCCTTGCCGGACGTCCTGCCTCAGACCTGGCAGTCCAGCTCACAGGACTGGCCACAGGCTTATGGGACACTGGAGCTGCCGTGTGTCTGCCTTGAGTTCCCCTTATTTTTCTCTGCCATTGCCACTCTTCTGGGTTACAAGGGACTTTTCCCTGGACAATTAGCTTGTAAAATGACATGCATCTATCACATGGGCCTCTGATAAACCTCTTCATGGACCACTTGCTTATGTAAAGAAGGGAACCACTTGGAAAAAAGACAGTCCCTGCTGTGGTCTAGGCCCAGCCAAGCCACAATCAGGCTGAAGTGGCAAGAGGGCAGATGCATCCCCTTTCAAAGTGTTTATGGTCCTCCAGGCTGTGAAAGGAGAGCTGCATGGCAGGCTTAGCCCGAGTAATCTCCAGTGGGGGCAGGCGACCAGGGCACCTGGATCACCGGGCCTGGAGGCAAGCAATTCAAACCCCGTGCCGTCACCACGACTCACAATGCCAAGAGCAGCTTGAGGTTCTGAAGAATTATTTTTTTTTCTGAAAAATACAGGGTGAGCTTCCTCGACTCCAGTTTATTCCAGCTGGCACACGGCTTCGCCGTTCCTCTTCCAGTCGATAGTGGGATTAGATGATCGAGTTGGAATTCCAGTTCAGGCAGCACAGCTGGCATCTTCTGGATCCCACTCCTGGACGTTCTCAGACCCAAGGCAAAATGGGCGCCAGACAGGGGACAGTGTACGGCTTCAGATGGGTGGAACCCCGAGGCCCCCGGAAGCTGCAGCATCTGTGAGCCTGTCCCCAGCTCCACAGCAGGGACCAGAGCTAGGAAGCACCAAAGACAAGCATCACCTGCCACCCTTGCCTTTGGCCAGCCCTCAGGGTGAGTGCAAAAGCTCTTCCCATAAAAGTGGCATTTGTACACTTAGTAACCTTTTATTCAATTCAACTTCATCTGGTCCTAATAAACAGAATTATATTGCCTCCTTGCATGAAACCTTTGTGCGGGGCTTTCTGTGGTGCCCATGCTAAAACGCAAAGTGCTTCCTCTGGCCCACAGGTGCACGCGCTCTTGCCCTCCTGGCCAGTCTCCTTTCCGCCAGACACTGGCGTGGCCACACAGCTCTGCGCCCCACCGCACCCCCATTTTTCCTTCCCTGACTACGCGTAGCTCTTTCTTGCCTCCGAGCTGGACACAGACTCTTCCTCCTCTTAGTCCAGTTAACTCCTGCTCCCTTTCCGGTCTCTGCCTCCCAAAGGACCGCTCCCCTGACCACTCCCCCGTGCAAGTTCTTCCCATCCCTTTCTCTCTTCTAGTTTCCTGTTCTTTTAAAAACAGACTTATCAATATGCACGAAGATACATTTTTGTGTTTATCGTCCTCTCTCTCTCCCTACCACGTAAGCTCTACCAAGCCAGGGATAGTATCTTATTCCCTCCACCAGTGTGTACGACGCCTGACACCTAGTAGATTCTCAGTCTTTTCTGAATAAACGTGTCCAATCATTCATTCGACTCTCCAATGTCTGACATCATTCAATCACTTATAATTAAAATGCCCACTCTTATAGTTTCCATGAAGCACCAATTAAGAAACCACTGTCTACTGACCCTCATATACTTGTGCACTGGAGGCTCGTTTACACTTGTATGTAGTAACATCACCATTTTAAAATGAGTAAATCCTGACTCCAGGAAGCTTAGTAGCCTTCAGAAGTCATGGAATCAGTAAGTGGCAAAACCAGAATTGGAACCTCTGGCTCATAACTTCTTGCTTTTTCCACCAAGGGACACAAGTGACTACAACCTCAGTGCCCAAGCCTGGATGGGCAGAAAGTCTTAAACTTTATCGGTCCCCAACCCCACGGCACCTAGGACCAGATCCAGAGTGGCACCATTCCCCCACCACGGCGGAGAGGGCTGCTTAGGCAATGAAATGGAATTGGCACGTTTACCTGCCTCCGATTAAACAGAGTTTTTACTTGACAGCAGTTGCTGAAATAAGTTGGGCTATACATAAATAGGAGCTGGGCTAGAACCTGCTTTCAAAGCTGACTCTTTTTCCAACAGAGCCACAACAAATCCAATCTGTTCAGGGAGAAAAAAGGGAACTAGGGGAAAAGGCTTTCAGTTTCTGTGACATTTTCACAAAGGATTAACCAAGGTTTTGTGCAGCAAGGAGGGTACTTTTGGGGAGTAATTTCCAAGAAAATTGAGGTGCAAGAACCATTTGCACACAAGAATCAACTAAGGTTCCTAACCGAAGCTCAAGTGCAGACAGTGGCAATCGACCCTGATGACAGGCATCACAACCTCACACCGGGACATGCCACCTTGGAAATAGGGTCCCTGTTGCTGTCTCTCTCAAAGGCACCACAACCCACCCCAAGGCAGGCAATGGCAATTCATGGTCATCCTCTACTCCCAAACCTTCAGGAACCAGAGACTCTTTTGAGGAACCCTCCCAAAGAGGAGGCTTTCATTGGCTTATTCGAGATCTCTCAACAAAGCAGCTGTCAGCTGAAACAGGACTGAAACCCAGATTTTCTGATCCTAAAGAGCTTCTCATCCAACAGAAGTTTCATACATAACCCCCTTTGGTTGGGGGCAGAGGAAAGGTAACATGGAGTAAGTGGTAGCATGGCTTCCCACAGATTAGCCCCTCGGTGAAGATTTGCCTTCTATCCTTTAACTATATATTTGAACCCACACTCTGGCCACATTTTGTCTCCTCTCTTCTGTCTCTTCCTTTTGCTCATGTCTGTACTTCCATCCGCACTTTTACACTGCTGCCTTCACCCTGCTGTGCCAACTTGCAGGTGACTTTCCCCATGAGATCTGAGAACCTATTCCCTGTCCTCTGTGCTCTGTGATCATTCTGGCCACTCCACACGCCTCTCATGGGGATCTTGAGCACTTTGGTGGGTCCAAATAAAACTTCCTAAACTTCCAAACTAGCTTCCTCGCTGCTCTTTCACTCGCAAGCTCTATAACATTAACCTCCCAGGGTCTCAGTTATATTTACCTACAAAATGGGCAGAAGAAATCTCTGCCTAGGACCCCAGATAAATGTAGAGTATCCAAAGAGAATACTGTATCAGGGCTTGGAGAAAAGAATAAAGCTCAGACGACTGCATTAAGGAGAATAATTCAGTGCATCCTCCTTATTTAGGTGGGGTTAGTTTCAAGGAAGCACTTTGCGAATTGTCAGGCACTGTGCCTGTGTTTTTTAACATTATTTTATTATTAGAGTCATTATTATTTTTGCTAGATCACAAATTGCAATAACACTAAGAGACTGAGATGAGGATGGCTGATGGTGCTGGTGGCGGTGGTGATGGTGGTGATGATGGTGATGATGGTGATGATGGTGGTGACCATGCTGCTGCTGATAGATCATGGTGATGGTGAGGGTGGTGGTGATGCTGGTGGAGATAATGGTGACAGAGGTGATGTGGATATTATAGATCTATTCAACACACACCCCCTTACATATGTGGGTGGCATCTTCCAGGACGAGTCCAGAGCCCCTGGTGCTGAGCTGGCATGCACACAGGGGGTACTAAGAAAGACAGGATGCCACAGTGCTTGCCTGACCTAGACCAAGTTATTTCAGCCCTCTCTGCCTCAGCTGTCTCATCTGTAAAAGGAGGGTTATAATGATCCCTACCCGCTAGGGTTACTGTGAAGACTGAATGAGCTAAACCACGTGACGTGTCTGGCACTGAATGAGCACACACACGACTAAGCATTACTCATGAGAACTGAAACCAGTACCTGGGACACAGGGGCACAGCAACAGGAAAAGAAGGGGCAGTGGCCGCCAGGTGGATACTCGGCTAGTGTGTGCTCTCGTCTCACCTGATAAAGGTGAGGAACCCAAGAAGACCAGAGAGGGGACTGCCCAAAGTTCTCAGCTGCCAGAGTTGGTACCAGATGGAAATACCATCCTCCTGATTCCTCTTCTCTATACCAGTGATTCTCTGCTTCAGCCAACATCAAAATCACGTAGTAAGGGTATAAAATACAGATTCCCAGGCCCCATCCCAGCATTCTAATTTAGTGTAACTTGGGAGAGGTCTGAGAATTGGAATTTCAAGCAAGTTACCACACTGTAAGCACCATTGCTCTCCACTAAGGTGATGGATAAACCTGGAGCTAGTCGGAGAGAGAGTAGGGAGCTACCAGGGTCAGTGGCATTCAGGGTCAGGTGGAGTTCAGAGCAACACCACCACCTGCCCGGGCAGCGCAGCAGTTCTGAGCACCTTAGTGGCCAGGTGTGGAGTTGATAGGCAGTTAGGGGGTGAGTAAAAACTGTACCTCTAGCTCCCCAAAGAATCACAGTATCTCATCAGGACCTAATTTCAAATGAGTGTTTTTGTGGAGGGGGCTCTTTTTCCTTCCCTGGCATCTTCTGACCTTAGAAATCAATGGATGTCCTTAATTCTTCTCCCCATGGATGCTAATAGAATACTTTCTTGCTCCTGAAACACCCACCATTTCTAGAGTCAGTTTGTCTTCACTGTCTGAGTTCCCCAGTGCCCCTCACTACCTGCCACGATGCTGGGCACCGGGCCTACGAGGCATGGGCGCTGCGCTAGAACATCTTGTGTTCTCAGGGAGAGAAAGATCTGCAAAATGGAAGAGGACACGAGAGCAGAACACCACACACACTGCACTGGAAGGTATATGGAACAGGTGTGGGGCAGGGAGGCACCGGTTCTGCACACCTGTGCTGGGAGTGGCGGGCTGCGTCAAGGATGGCTTCACTGGGAAGGTGCCTTTCGTCGAGCTGGCCAGTGACTAAAGGGTCACTCACCCTCAAGGAGATGGGTGGAAAGAGAGTACTCCAGGCCACAAACAAAGCAAAGCATACACGCCGTTGGAGGGTACGGTCTGGGAGAGTGAGCATTTCCGGGAAAAGAGCTTACTTTGAGTTTGCCAAGTGATAAGATCTTTAAACTTTATCTTGGAGGAACTCTGGAGCCATTAAAGGTTCCTCAGCAGAGGAATGAAACATGCGGAAGCTGGGTTTTGTGACGTTCCCTCTATAGAGCCTGGCTGCTACACGTGTGTTCCCAGTGGCTCTGGCATCACCCCGGAGCTTGTTGGAAATGCAGAGTCCCAGGCCCCATTGCTGGCCTTCTTGAATGGGAATCTGCAGTTTTTTTAAGTTTTTTTTTTCCAAGTTACCATACAGTAAATTTAACTGTTTATTTTTGATGCACAGTTCCATGAGTGTTAATACATGTATTGGTTTGTGTAGACACCACCATAATCAGGATACAGAACAGTTCCATCACTCCAAAAACTATCTTATACTAACCTTCATGGTCATACCCTCCATCCTTAGCCCCGGGTAACCACTAATCTGTTCTCTGTCACGACAGTTTTATCTTTCCAAGGACGTCACATAAATGGAACATCATACAATATGTAATCCTTTGACACTGGCTTCTTTAACTGAGCAAAATGTCTTTGAGATTCACCTAAGTTGCTGCACATGTCTGAGTAATATTCACTGTGAGAATGCACCACGGTTGGTTTAACCATTCGCCCAGTGAGGAACACTCAGGTTGTTCCCAGTTTTGGGTGATTATGAATTGAGCTGCTATTAATATGTGTGTGAATGTTTTTGTGTAAACCAAAGTTGTCACAGGGTAAATGTTCCCTAGGGTAAATGCCCAGGAAGTGGATTCCTGGTCATATGCTAAGCGTATGCTTAATTTTATAAGAAAACGTCCAAACTGTTTTCCTGAATGACTGTACCATTCTGCATTTCAAGTATTCTCTCCCATTATGTAGCTTCTCTTTGCATTCTTATAATAGTGTCTTTCATAGAATAACATTTTTAATTGATGAAGTCCAATTGATCCGTTTTTCTCTCTTTTTTTCTTTTATTTTTTGAGAGAGAGAGAGTCTTGCTCTGTCATCTGAACTAGAGTGCAGTGGCATCATCATAGCTCACTGTAACTTCAAACTCCTGGGCTCAAGTGATTCTCCCACCTCAGCCTCCTGAGCAGCTGGGACTATACCCGTATGCCACTATGCCTGGCTATTTTTTTTTGTTTGTTTTTTTGTAGAGATGGGGATCTAGCCCTTGTTCAGGATGGCCTGGAACTCATGGCCTCAAGCGATCTTCCTGCCTCGGACCCTCCAAGTGCTAGGATTACAGGCCTGAGCTATCGCACCTGACCTGATCTGTTTTTCTTTTATGGATCACTTTTTTGGCGTCATATCTAAAAACTCTTTACCTTACCTCAGATCACAAAGATTTTCTCCTATGTGTTTTCATAAAGGTTTTATATAGTTTTATGTTTATATTTGTGATCCATTTTGAGTAAATTTTTGTATAAGGTATGAAGTTTAGGTCAAGGTTTCTTTTTTGCCTTTACATGTCCAATTGTTTCAACACCATTTATAAAAAAGATTATCCTTATTTATTGAATTGCCTTAGAACCTTTGTCAAAATCAATTAGCCATATTTGTTGTGGATCTATTTCTGAACTCTCTATTCTGTTCCATTGATCTGTGTGTCTACCCCTTTGCCAATACCACATTGTGTCGATTACTATAGCTTTAAAATGAGTCTTAAAATCAGGTAGGGTGATTCCTTAAAATATATTTTCTTTCTCAAAATTATTTTAGCTATTCAAATTATTTTGGCTTTTCATATACATTTTAGAAATTGACTTGTTTATATCTACAAAAAATCCTGCTTAGGAATGTGTTAAGTCTATAGAGAAATATGGGGAAAACTGACATCTTTACTACAATGAGTCATCCAGTCCATGAACATGGTATGCCTTGCCATTTATCTAGGTCTTCAGAATCTGCATCTTAACAAGATCCCCAGGTAATTCCTCTGCATATTAAA
The DNA here is from genome assembly GCA_008750895.1 of Mirza zaza. Classification (NCBI taxonomy): domain Eukaryota; kingdom Metazoa; phylum Chordata; class Mammalia; order Primates; family Cheirogaleidae; genus Mirza; species Mirza zaza. The sequence goes on from VSMD01055748.1 coordinate 46,658, forward strand.
GTTTGACAAGCACTTCTCTAGAGTGGAAATGATAATGGAGCTATCTGGGAAGATTTACAAAATGTGGATCCTAAGCCCCATCCAGACAAACTGAATAAGAATCTCTGAAGATGGGCTTAGGCATTGGAATTTTTTCTGAGTTCTCCAGCTAGTTCTAAATGGCAGCCAGGTGTGAACCTTAACTCTAGACTGGATGAGAGCTTCTGAGAATCTGGGGTCCTGTAGCCCTGGCCCCAGGCTCAGTAAATCAGTCTGATTAAGGCCATCAGTTCATTGCTTCTCAACCCTATAAGCACATTAGAATCCCCTGAGGATAGCAGTTACCTCACTGAGAATTTTGAAGGAGCAATTTTGGTTGACAGGTTTACCTAACTCCCTTGAGGTTCCAACACATCTCCGATACTTGAAGATTGCCTTTCCCTGCCCAACCCCAAGAACTGGAACAACATTCCGGAAGTCTTAACTCTACACTCTAAACGCCTGCTGTCATTTTGGAAGTCTCTCTTGAAGTTATTGAGGTAGCAGGAGACAGAGAAGTGAGAGGACACGTGTGCACACAAGAGAAATATCCAACTGTGTAAGTCTGATCATCAATAAGATCCGTGACCCAAAATACATGTTTCATGGTAAGGGAACACTTTTTGCTCTCACAGCCACCTCCTTCACCTGCTGACTCAAGGAAACAGCACCACATTTAGGAGAAAAACATTGCTCTGATCTCTAAGGGTAATCAAAGTTTTCCTGTGTCTTTTTCTGTGCCTCCTTGGAAATGTTAAATTCATGTCTCAGCTACAGCAAGGTGGGACTTGACATATTGGCCCCCCAAATAGGAACCAATTGAATGCTGTCAAAAAGCAGCTCTGTTTCTGTTATCTTTTAATGGGTTTTGGGGAAAGAGGGGCTGATGTAGACAAAATAGATGTAAAACCTAATGCTTCCGCTTTGGACATGCACCAACCCCAGCAGGCTAAAAATAGACTCAGCTGCATCAATAATATTTCTCTTTGAAGTTGCAGGTCCTTTGGGGGGTTTGGGAGCATTCAGAGAAGATAGAAGGGCAGAAAGATATGAAAACAGCAAAAGCTGCATTCTAGGCCTCCAGGCGGGGGCCTCAGAGACAGCCATGCTGGAATGCCTATTTTTCAGACATCCATGTACCTATTTCCTAGGTAAAGCCCTTCCATGTATGATGAGAATACATCCTTTTCTGCAGAGCTGCCAGGTTCATTCTCAACGCCACTGCCACTGCCTGTGTAAGGCTGACATCTCTGATTCCCAGCTCTTTGTTTGAAGCTAAACATTCAAAGACCTTTAGAATCATAAAATCTCAATATACAAATGCCTCAACTACAGAACTAGAGCATGAGATTAGACAAGGCAAACTCTGAGCTTTCCTTTCTTGCTACTCTGTGGGAAGGTGGAGGTGACGTATCCAAGGTCACAAGCAGGTTAGATGTGGAGCATGGGCCAGTGCAGCAGTGGGGTCTACGGGAAAGGACTTGGACTTTGCAATCTGGTTCCAGTCCTGCCTTACATTGGCCAGCTCTGTGACCTTGACCTGGAAAAAGTAGAGTCACAGTGCTCTCTACTTCACAGGGCAGTTTCAAAAATTATTGAAAATGTGCACAAAATTCCTGACACACAGTGGGTACTCGGGTAACACTAGTGACTTTCATAAACCAGATCTCCTGACTCCCAGTCTAGTACTCTTCACAATCCTGCCATATGAAGACCCTGAGCCATTCCATTAAGTGCATTTGGGTTAAAGGTCAGATCTCTCTGCCCTCCTCACAAGTACAGGCCAGTACTGCCCAGGCTTCTTTAAAGACAGCAAGAAAAAGAAACTGGATTCATACTGTTCACCCAACCCTGAACCAGACACATTGGCTCCCTTCCCTTCATTTTCCCTTTGGTTTGTTCTGGGTTTGTGGTTCTTGGCTGGGGTGAGCTCTGTTCAGTATTATATGCGACCCTAGCCACAGCTACACAGGGCTCTGTCCCCACTGCTGCCTGATCCTTGCCCGGTTCTCTAGGTCCACACCCGCTCTTCCCTCTGCCATCTGCCCTGCAGCACCAAGTCCGTACAAACCTTCAATGTCTGCACTGACTACAGAGAAGCCATATGTTTGGCTATGGCGCCCTCATGTCCCTTTCCCCCCACCTCCACCGTCTCCCAACACACACAGGTAAGAAGTCTATTTCTTGACCCATGGACTGACTTTAATTTTTTTTATTTAGGTGACAACATGGAAAAAATATGCAGATTTCCCAAAGAAATGCAGATTTCTGACTTCCCTTGAAAAATCGCAAACTGGCCAAATGGCCCCAGTAGCTAGAGCTCTGAGGCAGCTGCTCCCTTCAGCTGGGGAGACTATATCTCTGCTGATCAAGGCCCCCACCGGTCCTGCATGACCCTCCCAGCCACCATCAGCATCTGAGCTTTCCACCCCTGATGCAATACGGATTTCCAGTCCCTCAACTGGATACTCAAGGTGCGTCACCACCTGGCCCAGGAACACTGGGCATTCTCCCTGCTTCCGGGCTCTGCTGGGAGAAACTCCCCTGCCTACAGTGCCCTCCCTGCTTTTCAGTTTACCCAACCCGATTGAGAGTGTCTGCTCTCCAGAAATTCTTCCTGAACAACCAAGCCACAAAGAGTTTTCCTTCTCTCCAAGCCTTGAGCAAATAGTTATCTCACCCACCTTTGCACATTGTTAGCTCTTCCCACCAGGGTGTCCTGTTTCTCCAGCTAAATTGCAAAATCCTTGAGGAGTTCACCAGGTGCTTACATTTGTTTGCCTTCCCCAGAGGGCAGCCACAGGCTTTGCATAGAGAAGATTCTGGACAAAGATGAACTGTTTGGTCGAGGGTTATCATACATATCATTGCTCTGTGCAAGACTGGGCTCTCCCACCTCTCCAGCCTCGTCTGTCTCCACTGCTCCCCACCTCTCTCACTTCCTCCTCTCAAATGCACCCCCCACCCCAGTCTCCTGGGACACCTCCAAAGAGACCAGGACTTGCTTTCTGCTTTACTGATGAGTGTTCCCATCTCTGCCACTCCCTACACACACCCCAGGGCCAAACACAGAACCTGGCACATGATAGAAGCCCAACAAATACACATTAAATGAATAGCACCTTACTTTTTATTTCCTGCATCTTCACCTCTGCAGTTTACCCGGCCAAGCATGCCCTGCTTCCTTTTCACCAAATAGATCTACGGGTTTGGAAATCCCAAGTTAATGTTGTCTCTTGGCCCTTTTATCTTCCCTTATTTTGCCAAGTTACTCCTCTCTTTAGGTTCCTACAGTCCTTTGCTCTTGCCTGGCATAGCTATTGCCAAAGGGTGGTGCAATTATTTGCCCAAGTCTGTCTCTCTCTTGGATGCCAAGCTCTTCCAAGTCCAGGATTGAGTGACCTTTTTCCATGGGCCCACCCATTACCAAATCATAAATGGGCACAGCCAGTCTGGTGGAGGAGGGAGGTATGATGGTCTTCCTTTTTCCAATGGTGAAATAAAAGCAAGGACCCAGGCTCCCTGCAGGAAGGGCAAAGTAGAAAGAGGAAGGCAGAGAAGCAGGTAGGGTGAGAAGACTTGGGTCTATTAGCAGGAGTCAGGAGATGAAGGGTGACATGCCTTTCAATGTCATATTTGGGGCACTGCTTAAAAGCCTTTCCAAGGAATATTTAATTAATTCTCTAGAGGAAAGTTCCTTTGACTTGATATTTACGATCAACTAAAGACCCAGATTCAGTGGCTCAGGCCTGTAATGTCAATACTTTGGGAGGCTGAGGCAGGAGGATGGCTTGAGCCCAGAAGTTCAAGGCTGCAGTGAGCTATGATAGCACCACTGCACTTCAGCCTGGGTGACAGAGCGAGACCCCATCTGTAACAACAACAACAAGAAAACAAAGACCCAGATTCTTTGAAGTTACATGTTAATGTCTGGAGTTCTGCCTAGTAGAAATGCAAATGATTTCTGTTCAGAAGAAAAGATAATCCCAAAGTGTATGATTTTATGGCCTTATAATACATTACCAGTTTTATTTCTAATCTAGCAATCTCATTCCAACGTTCTTTCTCCTGTGCCTACATAAACCTACTCTGCCATCCTCTTGATTCTCTCATTAATGAGCTAAATGCATTTTTGACATGTGCACATTCTATATTTGTATGAGCCACATTTGTAACTTTTTGAAAATCATACTTTGCCATCCAGCCTGCCGCCAACTCAGAGAGTATAAGCAAGTCCCTCCCTTGCCTCTTTGGGACTCAGTTTCCTCATTAACATCAAGAAGTAAGTCTAGATGGGAAACTACCAGCCCCAGGAATCTTTGATTTTAAGACTGAATCTTAAAAAAAATAATTCCCTCATAGAGTTCAACACTTCATGGAATTGTTTTCAACAACAACAGCAATAAAAGCTAATATTTATCCTGCCCTAGGTACCCAGTACATCCCATTTAATTGTCACATGATGAGACAGGTACTGTTGTTACTAGCACTATTTACAGATGTGGTTAGGAAAGCTGAAACATAACCAGGAGACACTATATTCAAGCCTCCACCCATGTTTCCTTCCATTCATCTTCCTTCCTGTCTACTCATCCATGTTGCCAGCCATTCAGCTGATAAGGAACAAAGACAGTTCCTACTTTCACTCTCGATCTACCTACCTATCTATCACTCTGGATCTCTGCCTTAGAGGAGGTAGTGATTGCTTCCAGCTGGTGGGTCCAGGAAGACATTGTGGAAGAGATGCCACTTCGAGTTTATCCCTGAAGGTTCAAGCAGGACTATTTAGAGGTAGATCAAACAAGCATACTTGGCTGAGGAACAAGGGCAGAAACACTAGAGGAGGAGGAGGGACACGAGCGCAGTAACCAGTGGCTGGCCACTCAGAAGGCTGTGGCAAGGGTAGATGACAGGAGATGAGATGGAAATAAAGAGTGATTGGTCTCGGTGTATGTCAATAGCTGTTTGAGAATCTTAAGTTTCCTCGATCTGATGCCTTCTCCACGATCACCCAGATCTTGAGTACCTCTTATGGTGGTAAAAGACAGACAAACACTTCCCCAGGTGCCCTGATCTGGCTGGGTATGGGTGCCCTGACAACCAGAGTCCTGAACTCTCATAAGGCAGAGTTGCAAACAACCACGAGGGAATCCACTCCAGCCTCCAGCCTCCCTTCCCGAACATGTGGCCCGGAGCTAATTTCAGCTAGTCTCAGCTCACTTTGCAAGCAGTTGTCAAAAGTCGCTACATCAAAAGACTCCTGAGGCCCAAATATTTAGCAACCAGAACACTCCTTCCATCCATCAGTTTGGTAATTCTATACACACGCGCACACACAAAATCACCAAAAACCTACTAGAGTTTCGTTTCTGGCCTGCTCACTTCTTATAAACAGGCCAGGGCCATTTACAGCTCACAACTCACTGCTCTCTAAACATTTACACATTTTCCCTCTTAACACATCCTTGGCCATCTGATTAAGTGGTAGCTCACAGGGGCCGGATGGCAAGGCCTTGGCATCTTTGGGTTTTTCCAAACCTGCCTTCACGTGGCTTCAATGCCAGCTTCCCTCTTAAGCAAACACAAGGTTTACTGGACTTCTTGACTCTAAGATGCCTTGGTCTACCCCATCCCTCCTCTTGAAGTTCCATGAGGTAGGAGGGAATATAGACCCCTGAGAAGACACAGACATGAGGTCATTTTTCCAGTTGGGCTTAGTGGGAAAGCTGGTGGTTCCTCATGACCCCTATGGCTGAATGAGTGACAGGGTGTCATAAATACCCTGATTGCCAGACAGAGAGCTTGGAGTAATGTCTATGCTAGGGAGAAGGAAGCCACCAACACACGATTTCCTGGATATAAGCATAGGAATCTCACATGGGGCCTAAGTCAGCATGTGCACAACACCCTCGTCCTTCAGAGGATGTAGGATGGGTCACACCCAACTGCAGCAATCAGAGAACATAATCATGGCCAGCACCTGAGTGCGGAGAAAAGTCAAGAAGAGGAGAAAGCCCCCAGGGTCTGGGAAGTGGCAAAGGCTCCAAGGAGGAGGTGCGGAGCTATGGCACCACTGGCAGGGAACAGCTAGCTCCCAGGCTCAGAGGTAAGGCTGGCCTGGCAGAGGGGACACCTCTGAATGACCCCTATTGGCTCTTTTCTCAAGGGCAATTTTGAATAGAGGAGAGCACCTTCAGAGTCGGACCTGAGTTTGAATTCTGGCATCTTCCCCTGCCGGCTCTATGACCCTGGGAGTTTCTCAAAATCTCAGAGCCTCTCTTCTTCAGCGAAACAGTGATGCTGGCACACATCTCACGGGGTTGCCAAGAGGATTCAAGAGGCTGCTGGGGACCCGGTACCTTCTTGGGGCTCCCAAGCAGCCAGCACGTAGAGCCCTCCATGACAGCACCCATCATGCTGGAGTCTGAGCCACCACACTGCAAGCACTTGGCAGACGGAGACTGGACCTTTCTACCTGATCTGCAGAGCCTGCACATAGTGCCTCGGCCATTGAGAAAACCCTGCAAAGGACACAAGCCCCCTTCGAGGAAGGACTTGCCACCAACTGCTGGGAGGGCTGTTGGCAGCCCCTTCAGGGCTTGCCCAGCTGCAGAGAGCAACCTGGTCCAAGGTCACACCTTCTGGGGGCAGCCCACCTCCTTAGAGTGATTGGGGTGAGGGAATAAAGGCTCCTGTGAGCCCATCTTGGGACAATGCTGGCAGGTCACCTTAGTGCTCTCCGTGGGGTTGGCTGAGGGTGCTCCAGGCCTGCATCACCACTCAGCCTCTGTGCAATCTTGCTTCCTTCCCCTCCCGGCAGAAACATCCAGCACACTCAACTCTGCATCAGGGTCAGCTTCCCAAGAACCCTCCCTGCAACAACCTTAGTAAGTATCTGTTGGCTGAATAAATGTTTGAAACGAGACCTCCTACCTTCTAAGTCCCGAGTTAACACCTCGTGCAGCTGCGATCCTGGCCCCTCTAGGTTCAAGGTGCTCCTGCTGCTGGCACGGCCAAGAGGGCAGGGAAAGCAAAATGGCAGGTGGTGCCTCTGTGACCACCCGCAGGGCTAAAACTGTCCCTTCTAGGAAAATCAGGCAGCCAGTCTTCCAACAGGGTCTGGGGGAATTTCAAATTGAGGTTAGGCTCCGTAGATTTTCTCCACCACAAAAGCGCCCGGGTTTATAATTTCCCCAGGTAGGTGGGAGAATCAGTCCTGGATGGGGAGACAACGAAGCAATGGAAGGAACCCACCGAGGGAGCCCGGGAACGGAACAGCGCCCACTGCCACCCATTTCACCCCAACGGTCTCCCAGGTCCTTGAATGGCTCAGACAAAATTAAACCACGAAGGACGGCCACCTCGGGGTGTCATGTGGAAAGTCACCTTGGGAGAGGAGGAAGCTCCTACCAGTATCAGAAGAGCCAGAAACATTTTTTAATAGCTAAGTTCAAAATAATTACTTTATCAACTGCCACATAAGTGGGGTTTTTTTAACTTTATTCCAAAAAAAAAAAAAAACATGAAATGCTTCACTTTTCACATGAAGAGTGGGTACACTTAGATTTTCAATGCCGTTAAGTTCTTTTTGGCAGCGGGGTGAGGAAGAGAGTGCTAAGCCGCGTGTCCTCAGGCCCGGTCACAGCCCACTGGCACAGCGGGGACAGCGGGGAAAGAAGGGACCTGAGTGAGTCTGTCCACAGCACATTCCGGAGCAGCTTCCTCCGGCTCCTTCAGTGCCAGACCTGCTGGCCTCGGGGACCCCAGCTCACCTTTCACTGACCTTCAGCTCCCCAAGCGCTTCCGCCCTCTAGCAAAGGCCTTGCCAAGAGGCCACCTCTCGCCAGCACACAGATCCATTTCCAGGGACAAGACCTGCTCCCTTTCCCACTCCAAGGACCAAGATCACCCCTCGGGGATTCCTGTTGGCTGGTGAATAAGAGGAACAGGCAGGCCAAGGAGAAAGAGCTGCCGGGTCCCTCCTGCCTAGACAATGGGACCCCATGGTTTTCCAGCAGGGAGGCAGTGGCCTCACAGCCAGGCGCTGACTTACATGGTCCCTCTGGGCTGTGGTGAGGTGACACTTCCCTTCCAGAGAAGGCCACGTGAGCACGGGGCGTACCACTCTAGGGGAGACCCCGGGGGACTCACACCATTCCTGCAGGGCCTGTGAGGGGACGGCTTCCCCGGGCGCCAACCCTTCAACCAAAGCAGCTGAGTTTTTGTTAGTGCACACAGAGCTCCAGGCCTGTAAGAGTGTGCAAGCCACTGCCCCGGGAGATGTCCCCTGCTAGAGGTCCAGAGGCTGTGGCACCAGACACAGCTGGGAAACCCTCTGCAAGTCACGCGACCACCCCGAGCCCGTGTCCCCTCTTGTTTAGAGTGGCAGTTATGACGGTGCCTAGCTCCTGGTCTGGGTATTAAACAAGGCAGGGCTGGCTAAGTGATACACTCCTGCCCAGCTCATAGTTAGACCCCAATAAATGTGAGATATTTCTTTCAATGAACACTTGCCCTGTCCAGCACCAGGAATAGAAAATGAGCTTCCACTTCCAGGGATGCAAGGATAGAGGGGCTTTATTCCTTTGCTGAGTTCAAAGACGTCTCATGTCCCCTGTGTTTAAACTGCTTAAAGCCTGAGAAAATAAGCCATCATCTTGAAAACGCTCTGTGCCCTCATCCACCCGAAGCGACAATGGTCACCGCAGCCTCGGGGTGCCACCAAGCAAACAGGCTGTGAAAAGAGAGTACACTGCAGCACTCCTCCTGGTGGAAGGTTTCACGGGGACCAGGTGTGGTGGTGAGGATGTCGCTTTTCAAAGCATCGAATGTTTACACCTCCTCATCGCCCTGCCCCATCTCACGAGTGCCTGAGGTCTGGGCCAAAGGCTTAGCTAGGAATAGTTTAAGATACTTGCATTTGTCTTGACTCTTCAGGGAGAGGAAGGAGAGAGTCTGTCCCTTGCTAGGGTGACGGCCACTAAGCTGGTGAACTGACTCTGCCAAGTTCTCCATTTTTTACCTTCCGCACAATGGACAGTAGTAGGATGTCTCTTCCCCACCGTACGCATTCAGAGAAAAACCTGGCTCTGTTTTGGGTTGGGTGCAGATTGGGTTTACAGTCCCTTGCTGACTTGCTACTTGCTGCAGTCAAGACAAGTGACATAACTTCTCTGATCCTCCACTTCCACCTTGCAAAGAGAGATGTCAGCTCCAGGTTTCGTGACTTTCCAGGTATTTAGGACGTTCAGATGCCCAATGAGGTAGCATAAGACCGAGCACCTTGACAAGTGTAAAGCACTGAATGCAAACATAAAGCACTATTATCATCGTTATAAACCAGCTAATCGACGGTGATCACTAGGCAGGAAGGACGTAATTTCAAGACAGAATTATTATTCACCGTGAGATGATTTGTGTGATGTTGTAAATGACAGCTCTTTGCCCCGTCCTCTGACCCAAATTAAAAGCCTCATTCCATGGTCCCTACGTGAACATTGTTCAATTACAAACACCAAGATGAGATGCTTTGACGCCCTTGGTAATTGTCTGGCTTCTAATCAGAAGTTCTTGGTTCACGAGCACAGGCATGCGTTTCCCCTGATGTTTGGGGAATAACAAGGCTTTTCTCTGACACTGTAGAAAACGGCGCATGTTTAACAATCTCTGTGTTAAAGTAATAATCTCTGTGTTGAGTAATAACCAGAAAAGACAATAGGCAAAACCTTACCCCACCCCATCAAAGACCACTGTCCAGCAGAGAATCAGAATGTTCTTCTAATATGAATTAAGTAAAAAATCAACTTAATGCTTTTATGTTTCAAGACAGAAGTATTATTAAATCAACAACCATTTTAAAATTAAAGCATAAAACTCTTCTACCCAGTAAGTAATAAGAATACTCCTAAATTCTTTTTCATGGGCATTTCAGGGATACTAATAGGTACAGAGGGAAAAAGGAAAAGTAAAAGAAAAGAAAACAGCTAGATAAATGCGTAGGCAGAGAAAACAAGAGTGATAGAAAAGAAATAGAAGAGAATGAGACGGGTGTCTAGGATGCAGCTGTAAAGAGAAAATCAGACATAGGCAGAAAAGAAAAGAATCAAACAAACAAACAATAACAAAAAAAATGAGAAATAAAAGAAAACTTTCCTAAAGGAGTCTCTAATTTTGGAAGCTTATTAGTGAAAGGTGGTAAAGCTACACTAAAATTTACGACTACAGGAGTATCCCTGCCCCATGACACCACGCTGTGTTATTTTATAATATAAAACATTGGGTGTCCGCTTGGATCAGTACTTCCACCAGGATTCTACAAGGGCAACTGAACTGGCCTCCCGTGCCAGTTTCCCCACCTGCAGGTGCCACTGAATGGGGATGAACGTGGTACCTATCCTCACAGCGGGCATGTGAGGGTTAAAGAGCTGATGTAGGGAAGGCACTTGGCATTGTATGTTGCACTTGGTAAATCCTAAATAAACATTAGCATTCGTTATTAGCTGGGGTTGCAAAAAGTTACTCTCAAAGGGAAGAAAGTATGAATGTATACGTATGGATTAAACAAAAATATTTCAGAATTTTGTATTTCAAGTGAAAGTTCTTTCGTATTAGGTTAAAGGCACTACACTCAGCGTCATCCTCTTCTCGCACTGGGTGTCAGCATACAGACCATCCTTCAGTTTCTACCAAGGAGTCGCATGTTCTGTCCCTCTCCGATCTTTATGTTGCCACACGAGCCCCCCAGCCCAGTGGGCTCTCCGTCCCCACGAGGTCTCTTCAGGAATCTCAGCCGGGACTCTAACCCCGAGAAGCGTTTCCCTCATTTCAGACCTTCATTCCGCCTGGTGTGTTCAACCACCTAATCGCTTCTGTTCCCCTCCTTCCATTCCCTCACAAAGGAATCCTTTAACGTAGAGCCCCTAGCAGGCCTCCTTTGAAGGCACTTTCTCTTCTAACGTTACTTTCTTGCTCAGCCTTCCTTAGAGAGGAATTAAGGCACATTTCAGGAATCTGGCACAAAATGTTAAACCTCCTCTCACTTGGTGCCCTGCTCGTGAATCCTTATGCCCTCAAATGCACCCTTAAACAAGCCATAGACCCACCACTGGCTCAGAGCCCAGTACACAGTAGGTGCTCAGATAAGTAAAGGATCCTGTCTGCTCTGCTCCTGGCACCGTCCACTGGAAACACCCGTTCCTCTCCTCTTAACCTAGCGGGACATCCTGATACTTTGCATGGAAGACGGCTTCCAGTTTGAACAGATAATGCTCCAAGCACCTGCCCTGTCCACCCTGTCTGCTGTTTCCTTCCAGCAGCCTGGTGGACATGATAAAATGAAATGACTTTTCCACTGCAAAAGAGAAAGCACAGAGTCTCAAAACTTACAGACCTCTTTTTTAGAAAGTCAGTATTTATAGCTTAGCCCTGGGCCACTCCATGCCTTTCTGACCTTAAAGCACAATTTGGGGTAGAAATGGCTTTTGTATTTCTCCCCAAAGGTCTTTGAATTAGATGACCAAAGAAGGACTTATTTCCTCCAAGATGGATCTATGAGACATCTACTCATCAAACAGATTCATTCATTTTGCATTTACTGTGTTCCAGGAACTAGATGCTAACAATACCACAGTGACCCAAAAAGACAAAAATCCCTGCTTTTATGGAGCTAGCTTGGATTCCAGTAGGAACAGTGGAAGATAGGTGATAAATAAAATAAATAAGCAAAGTATATGGTATATTACAGAATTATAAGTGCTATAAAGAAAAGTGAAAGATACAGATGACAGGGAATGGGAGTGATTTTAAAAAGAGGAAAATTTATAAAAATAATTGAAAATTAGAGAAAATATAAGGAAAACTCCTTCCAAAAAATGTGACACTTGACACTAATTTGCTGTGTAAAATACAGGCATGTCACTTGCTCCCTCCAAGCCTTGGTTGCCTTCTCTGCAATACAAGCTGGAACTGAAAAGTCTCTGTAAGGCACCTTATAGCCCTGAAATTCTACTTCTCTCAGCAATAGACAGCAATTTGAATTCACTCTAAAGTTTGCTAAGATACAAATGTTTGCGGTCTAAGGTTCAATCTATGTTCCCTAGAGTTCCCAAGAAATACTCCATGTGTGCCTTTGGTCCAAAATACTGGTGAAGACAATCACAAATTGCCTTGTTATTTTATTTTCTTCAATTGTTGACTTAGAACTTTGAAGACAGGCCCTTCTTCCCCACCGACACCCTCAAAACACTCTACTGATGGGCACTAACCCCTAAAAAGGGTCACAAAGTGGGACTCTGAGCCAGGTCACTGGGCAACTCAGCTTCAAATGCCACTCATCCTAGAGCCATGTGAGTAACCACAGCAGGCTTTAGTTCAATGAATTCAGATTTGCCCGGATGAGGTGGCACCCAACAGAGTGTCTTCTTCATGAACTTTTTCTCCCCCATCTTTATTTATTTTCCACGAAGCTAATACAAGGCTCAGGAGGAGGCCCTGCGTCTTGGAAAAGTCATCTTGGAAAAGTCATCTTGGGATCATCCAGAAAACGAAAACTACCCAACAAGCACTCATCCACCACACTGGATTACAAGCTCCCTTTAGGGTGATTCTCCTGCATGGCGGAATCAGCGTGCTGCCTGACAGAACTGCTGGGGTGTGCAGGTGAGGGAGGTTCTGAACATCATGCAGCCCCTGATGTTAGGTGCTTACTGTGCGCTAGACATGTTCTAAGTGCTTTACATGCATTAGCTCAACTAACGCCCCTGGGAAGCAGGTGTGATTCCCATTTTACAGAGGGAGCAACTGAGACTGTAAAGCAGCTCGTCCAAGGTCACAGAGTTTATAAACGGGGGAGAACAGCCCAACCCCGGTTTACCCACTAATGCTACAGAGCCGCGCTGTCCAAAAGCAATGTAAGACAAGCCACAGAAGTAATTTTAAATTTTCGAGAAGCCACATTCTTTGACACTCTACTTGTTTAGTTAAACATATAGACAGACTTAAAGACAAATGATATTCCAAGTGGGGGGGGAAGGAAGTTTTCAAATTGCTTTCACCTGTGGCTTACATACATTAATTTTCTTGTGCATTTTCCTTTAAGATTATAGTGTTGGCCGCCTCCTAACAGCCATTCCCACCTCCCTTCTTTGTTTAGAGCACCCTGATTTTGTTCAGGGATGCAGGGAACTCACGGAAAGAGACCCTGGCCCTCCTCCTGGGCAGACCTCGGTTAGTCTGACCCAGGCTTGGTGGTCTCATTCCTTTGCCAGAAATTGCTTTAGTACCAGCATGTCATGCAGTCTCGGCCCATGAGATAAATGTGGGGGTCCACTGGGGGCTCCTGAGGACATGGGCCAGACTCCAGAGAGAAAGGCCTGGAGAGATGGTTCCTTCCCCATCAGACATTTGTGTTCTTGTTGTTCTCTTTTTATTTTGGTACAATAAACATAAAATTTACCATTTTAATCATTACTAAGTATATAGTTCAGCAGTATTGAGTACATTCACACTGTTGCTCAATTATCACCACTATCCAAGAGGCACATTTTTCAAAGTAAGAAGAAAAAAGTGAAATTCTTTTTAATAATATAGTTTATTTAGCCTGACCTATCAAAAATATTAGCAAGATGTAATCAATATAAAAATTATGAATAAGGCTGGGCGCCGTGGCTCACACCTATAATCCTAGCACTCTTTGAGGCCGAAGGGGGAGGATCACTTGAGCTCAGGAGTTGGAGACCAGCCTGAGCAAAAGTGAGATCCTGTCTCTATTAAAAATAGAAAAAATTAGCCAGGCATGGTAGTGTATGCCTGTAGTCCCAGCTACTCGGGAGGCTGAGGCAGGAGGATCGCTTGAGCCCAGGAGTTTGAGGTTGAGGTGAGTTGTGATGGTGCCACTGCACTCCACCCAGAGGCATCAGAGTGAGACTCTGTCTCAAAAAAAAAAAAAGAAAGAAAAAAATTATGAATAAGACATTTTACAGTCTTCTTTTAATACTGAATTTCCCACTTGCAGCACATCTTAATTCAGACTGGTCATATCTCTGACGCCCAAGAGCCTCCGTGCTGGGCAGCCCAGGTCTAGGGTTTCTCAGGCCCACACACGCTCAGCCAGGTCGTGGGCCTCCCCCAGGGGACAGCAATACACTGCGTGTTTATGAAAGGTCTGTGCGTCACCCTCAGCTCCCCGGGGCAGTTTGTGATTCACTGCAGGACCCCAGACGGTGTCTGACTCTGATGGCTCTAGATCGGCGTCTCTAACCCCCGGAGATCGCTGTCATCGTGCTCGGAGACGACGCAAGCGCTGGGGCCTACAGCAGAGCTGCTCCTGGTGGAGCAAGCCTTGTGCCTCCGCCACCCAGCTGCGGATCCGCCTCCAGACTGAGAGGGTGACCGCAGCGGCTGCAGAGGTGGGGACAGCACCTCCGTAGCCACGGGGGCACTTCCAGGTTGGGCCAATAATAGATAAACACACACCTACATGGAAAGAGGGCAGTGCATGCGTGGGGTTGAGGCAAGCAGTGGTTGCCATGGAAACCAGCCAGCCTCACTCCAGACTTTCTCCCTGGCGCCCGGATCATCGGGTGGCTGAGGAAGCCCAGTGGAGAGTCATTGTTCCGGTACCTATGGAAACCTTCCGCATGGGCCCATTAGGAGGAAAGCAGATCAAAGAGGGAACGGTTACGTACCTTTCCCACCCACCCTCACACCCACCTTTTGTCCTGGGTGTTACCCAAAGGAGAAGAAAATAAAGCCACCGTTGCTACAAAGGGAAATGGCTGGAGCGCTGAAGTATGACAAGAGGGGTAAAGTGGTCCCCAAATGGGAGGCAATGAAAGGGTCCCATCTCTCCACCATAGTAAATGCTCCACTGCACACATGGTTATGGCTTCAGGGTTTTGCTGCCTGCCCAACCTGACCTAGAACTCACCCTCCATGCAAAGTCCCTGGTTTGATCGCTTCCTGGAGATAAGCGTGTTTGGGATCTCCCCAGTTCATTCTTTCCCACACTCATTTACTCCCTCACTCTCAAACGAGAAGCACCACAGTACAGTGGAAAAAGCCTGGGCCGTGGAGTTACAAGAACACAGGTTTAAATCCCAGCTCTGATGCTTACTGGATATAATTGATCTCGCCTCCATTATTAAAAACTCTCTGTGCCTTGGTTTTCTCATCTGTAACATGGGGATGAAAATAGAATAACGTTTGCCACTTGTCTTCTACACAGCTGTTATATTCACACAACTTACACTGAATGTTGAGACCACATCTCATTCCAATTTGATCAACAACTACCAAGCAGAGAGCCTAGTACTTCTAGATACTCAAAAATATCCGTTGAGTAAAGAGATTACAATGTGCTTTCACATGTATTGTATTTCCTCTCTCTGTCTTTTTTAAAAATTCCATTTTTCACAGCAATCTGGTTCAGGATTATTTCATCCCAGTACAAAACAAAACGAATTACAAAATTAAAAAATATGTGTTTCCTACTCTCGAGGAACTTATAGTTTCCTAGATTTGATTAACAAACAATTTATATAACATTTAGTCTGTGCCAGCTATTGTTCTAAGCACTTTATAAATATTAGGTCATTTAATCTTCATAATAACTCTATGAGGTCTGTCACTGGCCCAAGGTCACACTAGTAGACAACAAAGGTCAAACTCGGCCAATCTGGCTCTACAGCCTGTGCTCTTAACCACTCAGCCACGCTGCCTCTAAGGTGGATAAGCCACAGGCACAAATAGTGTACAAGACTGGTGGATTTCAGAAGAGGGAAGACCATGCACTGTATCTTAAAGATGATGTAGGACTTGAACATGCCAAGTCCATGGAGAACAGTGGAAGGATTTGTTGGAAAGAGAGGGGGCCCAGATGGTGGTGAGCGCTGACCATGTGCATGAGGAGTTTGGGCTTTAGTCCATGAAAAGCCACTGAAAGTGTCCAAGCCATGAGGAAACCTAAGCAAAGCTGCTTTGGGGAAATGCAGCTGGAAATGGCATGCAAGATGAACTGAAGAGAGGAGACGGGACAAATGACGAGAGTGATACAGAAGCCGTTATAATGGGTGGAGGAAAAGGTCACAGGGCTTAAGCCAGGGCAATGCAAAAAGGAGCATCAACAGTGAATCCACAGGACGTAGCTCATGGGTAAGCCAGGATGTAAGACGTCTACATCAGTGTCCCATCAAACCATCCAAATCCAAAGCAAGTTCCAAGGAGCACTCACTGAGCACTTTCTTGGCCACCCACAGTAGCACATGGGCTCCCACAGCTCCGGTGCCCAGAGAAGGTGAAACACAGGCTCTCTCGGGTAACCCATGGAGACACAGGCTGAGCCTTTCCCAGCCGCATGCAGCTGGTCAATGAAGCCAAGATGGCAAATTCAATCCTGACAAAGGGTCCCGGCCACGCAATGTGAAAGATAACCTGGAACACGGAACCACAGTCCTGTTTGTTATCATGCCCTATAAATCACAACCCCGGAATCGAATCCCAGCCTGGACCTTACAGCTCATGGGGCTTTCTTTTCCAATTCCCATTATTTTGGAAGGGAAGGAGTACACATTGAACAGATGAGGAGTTGAGAGACAGTTATGACCCATGAACGCAATTTGTCAGCCTTTTTCCAAGCTCTACCAATTGTCTGAACCCTCTGTCCGGTCCCAGTGTTGCATAAATTCCTGGAGAAAGTTCCATCTGACATCACAATGAAACAGATGCCAGGGTGCAGGCACAATGGGTAGAGTCATAAAACTGGCAAAGAGAACTTGGCTTTGACAAAAGCTGAAGTTTTCCTTGTTATTTATCTTTCACATTGGAAGCCTTAGAATCCCATTTTCATCTTGATGGAGATGATAAACTCTTAGCAAACTTTTATGGCTCCCAGGACGAAACAGAGGACTCTGGCCTTGCCTCCAGCCCTGCAGCTCTGGCAGACTTTTAAATTCAAGTCAGGGCAGAAACCGCTTTTGGTCAGAAGCAAAATGTGTTTAGCTCTGTAAGCGCAGCCATTAAGATGTGAGCATGAATAGCTGAAGAGATAGAACATTAAGGGAGCAAACAGGAAGAAATTGGAGGTGAGGCTATGATGGAAGGAAAGGATGACGCACCAGCCCCCACCGAAAGCTTTTTACGGTGCCGGGGGAGTGGGGTGTGGGAAAAGGCGTCTGCAGAGACTGGGAGAATGGAGCCCGGCGGTGGGCCGAGGGGAAAGCTTTGCAGTGGGAGGGCTGTGATCAGCGTGCGCTGTGTGCTAAGAGAATTTTGAGAGTGGACATAACAAACAGGAAAATTGTGCTTGCAATTCTGCTTGTCTATAGAATCACTGCGGCTCCAAAATCCACCCCCTCTGCTTCTCGGAATACTAAAGAAAGTCTCCAGATGGAAAAATCTGAAGTCAGGCTGCAACACACACAAAAAAAGAAAGAATGAAAGAAAAGAAAGGAAGGAGGCTCATGCAGGAAGCTGACACCTTTGCTGTTCCTCTGAGATCTAGCCTACCGCGGAGCTAGGGTCTCAAATACTAAACAGGGTCAGGAGACACGGGTTCTAGTCCATATGCTGCTCCTGAAACCAACTGTGTGACATTGGGCAAGCCCCACTTTAATCACATGTAAAGCAAACCTTAGGGAACGTAATCTGGAACAGGTAGCTAGGGCATAAATAACACTGGCGCGGCCACCCTCCACGCCGCACTCATGGCAGACATCACTAATCAGTCACAGCATTTGTTAGGGCAGAGTTGATGATGCTTTGGTCTTTGGCAGAGCATTCTCTGTAACCACTGCTGACCAGTCAGCATGAACCCAGGAGATGAAACTTGTTCCCTACCCCCAGATTGGATCTCTTCTAATCCTTAAACACTACAGCTAGGCAATGTTGCATGTCGTGTGTACCCTCACTACAGACATCCTTATCTAAGTTCTACCTGTGTTTTCTCTTCTCTTTGGCCCTCTTTCCAAGTCTTAACAGCCAAGGCTGTGCCACAACAACTGGTATGAAGACTCTTTCCACTCACCTCTGTGTCTGACGCTCTGAACGTGACCTTGTGCGTTTTCCCTGAACCTCTTTACCTTGAGTTCCCGCATTCCCCTAGAAAGCTCCTCAAGGCCCCATGGCCCCTCTCCCCTCCTAAGGATCTCATCAAGGTAGAGAATTCTATTTCTTTTCAAATGCTTTGAGATCATGGGATAGAAGACAGCCTGGGGAAGTTCAAAGACATTAAATTATTAGCCTCAGTGCTTTTGAAAATTATTAAAGAGCCCAGAATTAGAAATTCAGATCTCCTCCAGATTCCTGAGAACAAACAGCTCTCTTCTAAATGGCTTAATGTGTCTGTTTAATGTACACAAAATTATCTTTCAGGCAAGTGGATTATTTTTCATGTCATTTTGCATCTCTAAAATATAGCACCTATGGCAAAAGGATTAGGATTCAAAGTCTGACAAGATCTACAGCAGAAATAATTAGCACCAGAGGCTGCTTCTGAGAGAGAGTTAAATGAAAGAGAAACTGGTTACTTATTTATTTCTGTTCTCTCTGTCTAGATCTCCCCATCTCAGCCCGGGGAAGAGGAATTGTAGCTCTCGGTGCCGGAAGGGTGGCTCAGCGAAGTGGCTCTGCAAGGTTTGTTCTGTAAGTCAACCCCGAGCCCCCAGCACGCAGCTCCCTCTGGGCCAGGGTGCTATGGAAACCAGCTTCCGTGCTCCAAGTCTCAGGGGAGCCAACCAGATAAACTCACTGGTGTGCAATCTGGGCACAAGGACAGGGGAACAGTGATGTCTTATAATGTAGCATCTAGGGAAGGGGTTGGCCCTTCCTCCCGAGGATATGGACCATCTTTGCTTAAATCATGTTAATTAAATTGGAAACACTTGAAATAGTCAGCCCATGGAGGGTTTGCTGCAGTTGTTTTCTAAGTTCATCTAGGAAGTTAACCTAAAATGAAGCTTCATTTGTGGAACTTCTGCAATGTCTAATCCACTGGTCACCCACAGAGTCCACTACCCTCGCTGTAAATTTAGGGGTTAGCTCCTGCCTGCACCCTGAGTCTCTGCTACCTTGCTCCAGAAATAAAAAATGACTTTTACCACAGTCATGTTTCCTAGGCCCTCAGCCCCTCCTGGGTGCCTCTGGCAGTCATTGTTTTAAATAAATGTGCCTTTTACGAAATGTTTACAGGTACAAGGAGATGGAGCTGCTTCTGCCTCCGGAAGAAGAATGGACTTGCAAGAGCACAATGACTCGCTTCGGCAGCCGTTCAGCCACTGCAACGCAAACGGCAATGACAGCACCGGTATCTCACCTGGGGTGTCACCCGGGCTCTCCTCCAGCAGAGGCTGCTCCATCGGAAAGGAAGCTCTTCATGTGAATTGCGGGGCTTATAGGGTCACCACATTTAATACCAAGTCAGAACACGATCCGCTCAGAGCCTTCCGATTATTTGAGGACAGCTCAAGGACAGGGCTCCAAGGCTGCAATGGTTTAAAAGAAGCCAACCCCTCTGGAGAGGAACTGGCCCTTTGGAATGTGGCCTGGCCTCCAGGGCATCCTTCCTCCATCCTGCCCACCTCCGTGGCCTCAGCCCCATCTAGATGCTTCTGCCTACACACTTCACCTCTCTGCACACTGAGACCTACCTAGAAAGGGGGCAGGAAGGAAAAGAACGGCAGGAGCTGAGGCAGGGGCAGGGGCCACATCTCACAGGGTCTCGTAAGCCATGGAAAGAGCTGTAGTTTTTATTTCAAACAGGTGCCAAGGCAGGGGAGGGCCACGCAGGGACACCTGTGATTTATCCTGCCTCCCTCCACTCATTGTGGCACTAAGGAAAAGACTGTTCTTCCTCCTTTGGCAGCTCCCCCGGTGCCTAGCCCAGTGCCAAGCGCACAGTAGGTCTCAGCCAAACTCTCGCTGCCTTTGCTGAGGAAGGGAATGAGAACACAGAGAGACATTTGGGGCTGCAAGAGAACAAACAACTGACGAACTACTGCTACCCCTCCGTTTCATCCCTAGAGACACCGAGGCCTTGAAGAGGGCGTCGACTTGTCCAAGGTCGACAGAAAGGTCACAGCAGAGCCAGGGCCAGAATCTGGTTTTCTGCCGACTGCAGTTCCTCAGACTGTAGTAAGCAACTCCCACCTCCACTCCCATATCCCAAACTGAGCTCAAACGCCGCCCCCAATCCCCAGGGCCCAGAGAGAAACACGGCGTGAACCTAGGTGAACAAACCGCTTTTTTCTCTTTCTGATGATGCGAGCTTTCTTCCTGGAGAGATCTGAGGTGGCCAAGAATGGAAGTTACCCCCCCTCATGGCTCAGAGGGAGGCAGTAACCTCACGGCAGCTTCCCTGGGAGCCCACCCAGAGGCCTGTGGGATTGGGCAGCTCCTGAAAACAACTGCTTTCTTCTTGCAGGAAGTTATTTTCCACCCCTAAGGCATAAGCTCAGGCAGAGGGTGCCGCAAGTGCCGACTGATATAATTAGCTCCGGGAAGACTCTCCGGCCCATGGCAGCCAGGCCTTCGCTCCGGAAGCAAGGGGAGTGGTCCGGACCCCTCCCCGTGGGCCTCCAAACCCCATGCCTTCCTGGACACGCCGGGCCTTGGAGGCCAAGCAACCCGACAGGCTTGTGGGGCAGCCAAGGAGCCAGCAGCCTCTGCCCCCCGAAATGCCACCTTTTTTGTGTCGTGGCCTCTGTTTCACGCTATTTTCAGTGGAAATGAAGACCAGGCGTGAGGGAGGGTTGTGTTGGAATAGGGTCTTTTTTTCCTGTCTCCTTTTCAATGAGTTGTCCCCTGGTTTCCCTTAGGACAGTCGTGTCACCAACAGCCACAAAAGAGGGAGAGGGGATTAAAAAAGGAAACAAGGAAAAAAGTGAAAATTCGGCCTCTTTGCTACAGCAGTCTGGGGACAGAGTTCTAGGAAGTTGATGGCTTCCCAACCCTTGGATTAATCTGCTGGGTCCTGGGCTTCTCGTGCCTGCAAGGAAGTCAGAATGCTCAATTTACTTTCTGGATTAACCCCCCTCCAGTAAACAGGGAAGGCCCGGAGTCTGCTTTCGCAGGGAGGAGGCGCACACAGGTTTAAAGGTCACCTTCGATGCCTCGGGGCAGATGTGTGCCCTTGGAGGCTGGGAACAGGAACAGAGCCTCCCGCCCCTGCCGTGTGCCTCCATGCCAGCACAAGGCCAATTTTATGAACTAAAATTAACCGGATGAGCAAAAAGACGGCCCTGGTGCTTAAGAGGCTCGGGTACATCTAATTGAGTTTCCAAGTGCCCTAATTCCTTAAGAAAGACAGAGGAGCAACTGCCATGTCCTAGTTCCCTCACTACTCAAACAGGAGACAGTGGTTCCAACAGCAGAATTTTTAGGGCAAATGGTGGCTTTCTGTTGTTGTCGATTCCCTGAAGCAGTTGTGTTTTTTTTTTTTGCCTGAAAAAAAGCCTCACTCTGGACCCAGACTCTAAAAATGGGGCTTCTAGTGCACCAAATTGGGATGTTTTGGGGCCCGTAGGCACGAGTCAGTCTGCCTCCTCCTAAACATAGCCCAGTCAACTAAACTTGGCAGCAGCAGCCTGCGTGTGGTCCCGAGTGTGACTTCCCAAGCATGTGCTCCCCAGCGACGACAGAGGCTGATGACTTTGTCATCATCGTTGTCTCTATTTTTGAGCCTCCCTGCTAAACAAACCTCTCTCGCAGCCGAAATGGAGGCTGTGAGGAGAGTCTCAGTCTCCCAGGATATTTTTCCGATAAATAGGGACTGCAAACCATCAGCACCCTCTGAAGGCCGTGGGGGAAAATGAGGCAAGAAAACTCTCCACCAGACAGTTCATTCCCTATGAAACCTCCAGGGGGCGCCAGCTCTTACTGGTTGGGAAGGAAGGAAGGAGGGAAGAAGGATGGAGAGAGGGAGGGAGGGAAGGAAGGAGAGGTAACATCAGTCATATAAACACATTTACTAGGGCCTCTGGGATCCAGCAACAGAAACGCACAGGATGTGCCATCAGGATTAGGGCAGTTGAGCTCTCAGTTCTGCCCAAGGGACTGATGGATGGGCTCCAGGAGTCCCAGGCTCTGATTTAGCACCAAACTCTACTTCAAAAGCCTGGCCACCTAAAATCATTCCAGCAAATGCAAGCGTGACATCTTCACCTTCAACACTCCAGATGACTGCATTTCGCAGATTCTGCTGGAAGAACCAACATGTGTCCAGTGCCTTGAATGGCATCTGACCCCTAGCAGGTGCTCCAGGAGAGTCTGAAGCAGCGGTCCTCAAACTTTTTAAATAGGGGGCCAGTTCACTGTCCCTCAGACCGCTGGAGGGCCGTTGGAGAGTGCGGCGCACGTTCCACACAGCGCACTGTGGGCCCGGGACGAGTCGGCTGCTAAGCAGGACAGGCTGCGGCGGCAAAAACACCCGGGGGGCCAGATAAATGTCCTCGGCAGGCCGTAGTTTGAGGACGCCTGGAAGGAACGGATGGAGAGACGCATACACAGCCCAGGGGAGATGCTTCACAGGCACAGGAGAATCCAGGTCTTTATCTTCGGGGGACATAGTTCGCTTTCCCACCTCCTTTCTATGGCGCTGTGGTCACTACCTGCCAAAATGCATGTTAAACACACCTCCCACATGCTGGTGCTGATGTGCCCTCCGAAAGCAGCCTGTCTCTGCCCTGCCAGCCTCACTCCACATCTGGGCAGGACGGGACACAGAGACCACAGGGAGCGCACGTGACGCTCTCTCTCCACAAGATTCATCTGTCACCCTGCCAAGGCGTTTCCTGTGACACATGCGCCCACAGTGTGCAGCTCCGGGGGGAGCCCGGCCCGGCCCCCAGCCCCAGCCAGCTCGAGGCGGCTATGTGAAGTGAGAATTTCCTGGCTGACTCAACAATGGTGAGTCAGGCTGGCATGAGCCAGCCGCAGAGAGGACACAGCCTGGACGAATGTGAATTAAGAATGCGCACGGAGCAGACAGCGTCAACTGGCTGGACCCACGCCAGGGCCTGCCTGGGACACCCCCGAACTGCCAGGCCCAGAGCTGCTCAGCACGCTGAGAGGACGCCTGGGTTTGGCGAGGCCTGCTCTATCTCCGCCGCAGGAAAGGATTTATTCTCCACTCCCTGCGCCTGTGTGTCTCCACACCGGCCCATTCCCTCCAGGACATGGTGACAGGCTCACACCGACACTAACAGAAACAGTGATAACCAACGGTCAGGAAGCACTAACCATGTCAGAGCCACGATTCTGAGCAGCTGACATGCATTGACTCATTAAGAGTCAGTTAAAGAGACTATCATAATCTCTGTTTTGCAGATGAGGAAACTAAGGCACGGAAGACAAAGCCACTGTCCCAGGGTGGAAGCCCTGGAGAGAGAGGAGGCTGGGATTCAACAGTCTGCAGGGGCCGGGCTCCTAGTGCCCACCCGCACCACGCACAGCAGCCCCCCAATCCTCAGGGCCACTGCAGCTCCTTCCCAAAGACAGTGTCCCAGGGAGAGAGGAGAAATGGTAGCTGGAGTTTGGGGGGTGCTAATGGCTCTACCTGTCCTCATTGCTGGTTCCAATCAAGTGAGAAGAAGAATCAGATGGAGACCACAAGAGAGTAGAAGCTCTAGTGCAGATCACGCGGCACTGGCCCAAGGGGCTGGGCTCCCCGCACAGAGAGGCTGAAACAGGGGAGAGTGGAGGGGGGCTGGCGGAGGGAGGCGGCTGGGCCTGCTGACTGCATAGACACGGCAAACACTCCGCTCACTGCCAGGCCTGCTGACTGCATAGACACGGCAAACACTCAGCTCACTGCCGGGCGCTTACCTACCTACCTACTGTGTGCTATGCCCAGTTCTGTGTGCCAGGGAACACCAACAAAGGCATGTGGGTTGGACAGATACAAGGACGCAGATGGAAGGACAAAAGGCACCCACCCACACTTGGAAACTCCAGAAGAGAAGGGACACAGCAGCGTAAGCCCTTGCCACCAGAGCCCAGAGGCCCTGGGAGCCAGAGATGAATGGCCAGGATGAACAGGCTGCTGGGGCCAGGACGCTCTTCCTCTGTCCAGAGCTAGCTGAGGATTGATTTCTGAAACTCTCCTTCATTTTCACAGCAGCCCTGGGGAGGCCAGAGGAGCCAACATACCAGCTAGTAAAATTAACAGCTGCTCTTTACAGAAGGCCCCAGGGAGGCCGGCGGTGCGGGCAAGGCGCTGGCCTGCAGGCCCAGGTCTGGGCCCCTCTTTGCCGTAAGGACTGGGCTCTGGGAGCTGTCGGGCAGGGCCTGGGGGGCAGGGGCTGCAGGAGAGGCAGACAAGGAGTGGCCCTGCTCCCAAATTCTCAGACACATTCCTTGGGAAGTGGAAATCCAGACACCAATCCTGGCTGGGGACCTGCCACGGAACTCAGGGGCCCACCTGGCTCTGGCCTCTGTCTCCCCATCTCTCCCACACAGGACTTAGCTGAGCTTGTGGAAGTAAATGTCCGCACATGCCCATGAGAAGAGGATAGATATTAGTAATGCTTTTTATCCATCGCTGTATGCCAACGGTAACTTATAGAGCAAATCCAGTAGGCCACTTAGAAAGGAATATTGACAGTCATAGAGGGGGTGGCAAACTTTTTCTTTGCAGGGCCAGACGGTAATTATTTTAGGCTCGTGGGCGTTTTGGACTCTGTGGATACTACTCAACTCCGGCATTGTAGCATGTTAAGAAAGCAGCCACAGACAATGCGTAAATGAGTGAGCAAGGCTCTGTTCCAATAAAACTTTGGTAACAGACACTGAAATTTGAATTTCATATAGTTTTTACATGTTAAAAATATTCTTCTTTTGATTAAAAAAAAATTTTTTTAATGTAAAACCACCCTTAGCTTGTTAACCATACAAAAGAGGCTGAGAGGCAGATTGGCCCACAGACTGTAACTAACGAACCCTGGGATGGTTAAATGCTCCCGAAGTGAGTGCTCTGTGATGCCCACAGGTGATTCATGGCATGAGGGTCCCATGGTGAAATGAAAGTGGGCAATGTCGGGCAAAACAAAGTCTCTCCACTTCCCTCCTGCAGGACTTCTGTAGGCATTTATATGCTGCTATGCATTGACAATCTCGAGGAGGGGGATGAGAAATGAAGTCTGTCCAAGTTCCCAGGGAATCATTTTTATCCTGGAACATCTCCTGGGTCTAGTGTTCTGTGGAACCTAATTAAAGCAATGAGGATAAAGTCTAACCGACTGTCAGCAACAGCACCTCCAAATGTGGTCCTGCTTGTCTTTGAACATCTCCAGGAACAGGTAACTTGCTACCTGTCGGGGGAGACTGCTCGATTCAGGGACTTCTCTGACTCATGTTTTCCCACCTGGGTAAAGGATGCTGGGTCACAAATTATTAATACAAATCCAGTGGATTTTCATCAGATAAAGACAAAATTTCATGTTTAATAATATAAAGAGACCGTACCTTCTTTGGCTTTTCGACTGATACCCAAAATATGAACTCTGTACGTATGTACAGGATGAAAGAAAGAGCCATTATTAAGTCCTGGAGGGAAATTCCTTTAACCATTTCAGTACCACCCTCACGGGCCGCGAAACCTTGCCCACAGCCGGCACTCATAGTCCGCACGACAGTTTGTGCTGTGCATTGACCACGAATCCGTTTTGCTCTTCTGCGATGAGGAAAGCTTTAAAGCACTGAAAGCTTGTTTTACTTTACAGGCAGCTTTATTTGTAATGTAAATCAGAATAGGTAACACATACATGTTTTCATTATGTTAGTTTTAAATGTTCACAATTTTATTTTGATAAGTGAAAAATTAGAAAGTCATATCACAGCTGTCAGCTAAAGTCGCTGTGCACATTCATCTGTGGCTGTCGACTATAGTCGATGCTGGGCTGTGCGCGTTCATCTGTGGCTATCGACTATAGTCGACGTTCGTACCAAAGTGGTTAAAAAGAAGCCTCCCTATGGGTGTTAAAACAACTCAAATAAAAGCTCAGCTTATTCCCGACAGCAGAGAACAGAGCACACCTGGTCACTATGGGGGTATTCTTACTACAAATAGGGTCCTGTGAAACCTCTGGTCTCTATGCTACATAGGAAATTTGCAGATGATATAAGAATTTTATGTAGATTTGCCTAAAATATAACAAAAGGGGGGCATAGATGAGAAGAAGAGAGAGCAATGGAAATGTGAGCTGTGTGTGAATTCGCCACCAGGCACCACTGAAAAAGAGAAGTATAGGATGAGGATGAGAATTGTCACAAGCACCATGAGCCACTTAGTGGGAGAAATGAATGCAATGAATGTCGCATATTTGATTAAGTGTATGCCCATGTGCACCTCCATTTGGGCCAACCAATCTAATTTCATGTGCAAACAGCACAGCAGTGAACGCACATCAATTTAACTTTATTAAACCAATAGGATTATTTTTATTTGAAAGGCATATTTGATACATATTTTCTTTTGGGTGCTTAGAGATTAGGATAAACGGTCCAGGCTATGTATAGGATGTTAATGTAAAATGCCACACAAGTGACATATTTAGGAAGATAAAGGGAGAGGCTGGCATTTTTCTGTCTCTTTACATGGATAAATCACCCCCTAGATGTTACAGCACATGTTTTCAGTTCAAGGAATTAGATGTGCATGTTTCCTGGAGCAATACTCAAATGCAAAAGCATAAGAAGATGGGGAAAGTAACTAAAACGAGTGATCGTAAGAGCTCTCTCTATCTTTACTCAAGAAGCCGGTAGCTCCATTGGTGAGACCAGTCTTTGAAGAAACACACAAAACACCGAATCTGTCGAGGGGTTAAGGTAGAGTACAGGCAGAGTAGACATTGCTCACACCTTGAGGTGAGCCTGTCCTTGGCAACAGACATAGTTTTCTTAAGGAGACAGTCACTCTGGGATTAACGTGGAAATGAACCTGAATACTCAAAAACTAGGAGATGATGTAGCTAGTGTGAGTGTGGGTATGTGCCTGTATTGATCTCTGTGTGTATCACTGTGTCTAGAACTTTCCCTTTTGTAAGTGGGTTCTCTGTTGCTGTCACTCTTATGCCATATGATGTCAGAAAACCCCTTTCCTCCCAGCCCCAGCCTTTCAATTTCTCTATATGTAAAATAAGGGAATAAACTGGATGAAGAGACAGCAAACTATTTTCTTTGAAACAAATCTGGCCCACTACATGTTTCCTTTCTTAAAAAATGTTTTAGGAATTCACATACAGTAGTGGTACATATTTTAGGGGTGCATGTGATATTTCGATACATGTATACAATGTATAATGATCGAATCAGGGTAACTAAGATATATCCATCACCTCAAACATTTATCTTTTCTTTGTGTTGGGAATGTTACAATTCTTCTCTTCTAACTATTTTGGAATATACAATAAGTTATCATTAGCTGTCATTTCCCTACCTCGCTGTTGAATACTAGAACCTATTCCTTCTATCTAACTGTATTTTCCACCCCCTTGTTTCTGTAAATTAAGTTTTATGGGAACACGGTCGCACCAGGGTTTTTTGTGGCTCCTTTCAAACTACGGTGGCCAAGTTCAGCAGTGGAGTCTGCACAGTCGGCAAGCCCAGAGTTATTTACTGTATGGCCCTTTATAGGAAAACTCACCGACCCTAAACTTTGGCTTGGTTATTATCCCTATTGATTTTGGCTTGTGATGCCATGCAGTACAACCGAACCACACAAAAGCCTACTTCATGTGTTCCTTGCCCTCTTTATTTAGATACCGTTTTATTCTTAGAAGGATTTAATTTGCTCACAAAAATGTATGTAGCACATAACTGCATACATGTAAATTTCAGATAGGAGAGTAAGGAAATCAGGACGAAGCGAAAATGAGAGGAGAGACGATGAGAAGAGCCTGGGGGGAGGGGGTGGGCAGGAGATGGGACTACGTAAGACGCAAACCTGAGAAGCTCCATATTTTTCACGGGCCACCAACTTGGCTTTGAGCAGCCACCACGGAGACACACGATCCCTCTCCCAATTTAGAGCATTCACTGGATGTTCACCAGGAAAACCACAACAACCCCTGGTGCAAAAAAAGGTCTTCATCCCGGGCGTCTGCGCACAAAGCGGGTAACATGAGATGCAGTGAACAAAGTCCTCAAAGACACTCAAACGGTTGGGAGAAATCCTGATGATATTACAGCTATTAATATATCACAGTTTCCCTCGGTCTGGGCCAACTCCAAATCCCAAAGCAGAATTTATCAGCGATTCTTCCAGCATGTTCCAAAGCTTAAAAAAAAAAGCAAACGTACTACTTTTATAATGAGAGAATAAATATTTTTTAATTAAAGAAAGACACAGGAAGCAGTAACCCTCGACAGCCTGGCATTCACTTTAATGCAGACTCCCTCAGCACCATGCTCCAAAAGAGGGTTCCGTCCAGACTGGCTGTTAGGGGGCAGCTAAGCCTGAGTGCCAGAGAGAGGGAGGAGACAAAAACAGGCTGTTCTGAGACCTGGAGCCGTAGGGTCAAGGAATTTTTGTCCCTTTGATGATGAGGCTCCAGATGTTAATTATAAAAAGCGCTGGTGAATGGCGATTATCATTTGTCATTTCTTAGATGAAGCTTTGCAACTTCATACCTTGTTTATCAATATAAATAAGGCACACCCTGCATCTCTGTTGCTCACTGCTTTCTGCCCAGTGCTTTGTACTGTGCCAGAAACAGGTGAGAAATAAACACCTTATTGAATGACTGATACGCTTGTCCAAGAAATCCCACAGATATTCTGAGGCTGTGCTGGCAAGTCCTTCCCCGGCTGGGCCTTCCCCACAATGGCCTATCTTCGAGATTCTCACCCGTGACAATTAGACAGGTGAGGAAGAGGCCCAGCTTGGCGGAGGCCAAGCTCCTGAGTGTGCGTCAAGGAAAACAAATTAAAAATTGAAAAGGGAAACTGAACAGCCTGGTGTTTTGTCTTGCTTTGGTCCCACTGTTGCAGGGATAAACATTTGGACAGCTCAAGACAAACACAGCTTTGGGTTCTGAACAGGCAGAGCTGCCTCCTCTTGCGTGCCGAGACTTCAGTGTAAAATCTGTTCTTTGTTCAGAGCAAGAACCTGCCTGCTCCTAAAGGAAAGGCCTGTTCTCAAAGGTACCTCCTGGAGCTCTGAGATGCCGGCTCTCTGCACAGTGGGACCTGCTCTGCTCTGAGTGGTCCCGGCAGCCTGGGCAGGACTTTCTCCAAGGAGACCTTTGGAGAGCAGCTGGCACCTTGAGCTGTCCCAGGCAAGGAGGCCTGGGCAGTCCTTGCTTCTACATGCAAATGCTAAGAGAATCAGGCCAAACAGCCTCAGGATCTAACTGGCTCAAAGATGGTAATGTCAAAATGTCACAGCCAAAGTGACAGCTGGCAGTGGCTTAGAAAAGGAAAAGCATTATTCTTGACACAGAAGGAGCACTAGACTGGGAGACTGGAGGCCTGTGGCCACTAGCCTGGCTCTGTCACACAAAGTTGCATGTTTTTAGGCAAGTCATTGCCCCTCCTATGCCTTGATTTTCTCAGCTGTAAAAAAGGGATGAGTTCACAGATGAAGACAGGCTTGTTTCCTTGTAATAAACCCTACAACACAATGGCCATACGGGAGATATGGAATGAATACGATGTGGTCCTTGCCCATCCAACCGTCTGTAACGTACAGGGCCTACCACGGTGACCTCCGTAATGCGGTTGCTGGCAGTAGCCCCGAGGTGGCTGTTGGGTGTGCTTGGTCCTATGAGATCTCCTTTGATGATATCACCCACCTCCACCCACCTGCGTCTGCTGCTTGGTGTTAGTTCAGGGCTTTCCTCACCAGGACCACAGCAGCTGTCCCCTCTGGTCCTCACTACCCTAACTTGTCCTAGAACCTCCAAGCTCCTGCCTCATCCATCTGGTCTCCACCTGTCCTCCAGCTCTCTCTGTACAACAACCAACCATGGTACTCCTCCCTCAAAACCTCCTTGTCCTGCAAACTCAGCCCAAATTCTTTAGCTTGGCCTTTAAAGTTCCAACAAGCTGTCTCCAGCGCCCCTTCTCTGTCCTTTATGTCTTCAGCCCTCTGTTCCCTGGGGCCCAGGCACCTTCCCTTCTCCTTGGCTCTTCACTCTGGAAGGATTTCCTCTCCTTTGACTTTCAAAATCCTACCTTGCATTTCAAAGCGCCACTCAAGTGCTTTCTGCCTTATTAGGTATGCATCACATCTTCTGGCCCGCCAAGCAGCGCCTTTCTTGTTTTCAAACTTGGGGATGTTTTTATTTTTGATGTCTTCCCTTCCATAAATCATGTGCTCAGTTCATCTTGTAACCGAAGTTCCAGTTCAAAGGCTTTCCTCTCCATGAATCCCCAAGAAGCCTTTCTGATGCCCTCTACTCTCCCCTGCCGCGGCCCCCTGCACCCCACGCTGACACGCGCCACTCCCGGAGCCGGTGCGTGCAATCCAAGCCATTCCTTGTTTTCCGAGGGGATGAAAAAAACATAAACATTGGACCCCAAATTGGTGCTCAGTAACTCTTGGCCAATGCTAAAGAAGATAATTAGAATCGTCGATGATGGCCACATGGAAGCAGCAAGTGTCACGCCTGTACAACCGGTTGACTGCTGTTCTTCTTCTTCATCCACTGTTGCCGCCATGTGTATACAACGCACTGCTCCCGTTTTGTGCCCAGTGAATACCCAGACCCAGAACTCAGCCTCTCTAAGACCACGTCGGACACATTCAGGGTGGTACGGCCACAGACTCAACCTCTGTGAGTTCCCAGTGCAGAATCTACGCGTACTCAAGCATGCAAGAGCAGTGGGGACTTTGCTGAAGAGTCGGGGAGGGACACAGCCAACAGCAAGACATCTCTAAGTCCTCACTGGACACAGTCTCTCCTGGTCACAGGGGCCCGACTGTCCTCCTCCTCTGCCTTCCTCCAGGAACAGCTAACCTCTCCGGTTTCTCTCTCCTCCAAAACCCACTTGAAGTTTCTTCTCTTTCTATTTTGCCACCACTTGCCATCAGCCTTGGCTTCACACCCAGCCTTTTAGGAGACTCAGCTCTCAGCAGGTTCCTCAACGAACAGAACCTGTGCCCCTCAAAGGCTGCGTGGCCAGCACCTTTCACTCCTTGAGCACGAAAGTACATGTCTTATTCCTTCCCTCAAGCAGTCTGTGATATACTCGTCCTAAACTTAACATTGAGTTCTCCCCACGAAGGATTCTGATAAGTGGAATTTTTACCACCTCCCTCCGGCCACTCTTCGGCTGCCCACTGGGTTTTTGCCATGAAACACAGAGGTAATGACAGCTACTTTCCAGTGTCCCTGCCTGATCTTTGATCCGCCCAGCAGTCAGGATGTCCCTGTGAGCCAAATGACTCCCCACGGAGCCCTACCTTCAGGCCCATACAAAACAGCTTCCAGAATCACGATGAGAAATCGCCTGGAATGCAGCATCTTCTCAGGGAAACGCCTGGCCCAGAGCAGACCAAAGAAAGCCGGCGGGCAGGGCTGCCCCAGCAAGGAGCCGACTGTGGCAGGACCATGGGCCTGCCTAGGGTGACCAATTTGTCCCAGGGCTGCACTGAAAGACTCACGTCCCAGGGAGCCCCCAGTCCCAGGCAAACTGGGACAGTTGGTTACTTGCAGGCCTGTCCCACCCATGGTCCTTGCCAAAACCCAGGGGCTCACGAGGCCAGCCAGTGAACCAGGTTGAGGTCAGAGACGCAGCAAACGCACAGAGAAGGGGCGGGACGTGCAAGCTCCAGGGCAGGTGGGCCCAGGACACGGCCTCATGAGAAGGGCACACGAGCATGCTCCGTGCACGGGGCCAGACAATCACGTGGGCAGCTGTTGGGTCTCAACACCAGAAGACTGAGGGTCTCCACCACAGATGGATCCAGTTAACGCCGTGCAGGGGAGTGGAAACTGTCCCGGAGGGGGGGGGCTTTCTAGGTGGCTGCCAGAGGACAGCAGTAACATCACCAGAAGGCCACCAAACACACACACACACACACACACACACTCAGAATTCCCCGGATCCTCTCACTGATGGGCCCTCTGTAGGCTTCTGACATATGTTTCCTGGACTCCCTCCTCCTCTCCAAGCTGGTTGAGTTCTGTGTGTGTGTATGTGTGTGTGTGCGCGCGCACGTGTGTACACCATCTTGCTCCCAACGGACCCTCTCTGCCCAGGATGCTAGTCCATTCTCTGCATGTCCCACCATGAACCACTGGCCTAGACGTGCATGAGCACACAGCCCCTCCCCCACGACATGCAACCCCACCTCCCGTTAGCCAGCGACCTGGAGAAGACCCTCCCCCCGAACCCCAAGCATCACATCTCATCAACAAAGCCATCCTGGCCCAGACAGCAAGGCCGCCCGGCGTGACGGGCGTGGAGACTCACCAGGACTCTGCCGGTCAGCGTCTGGGCAGATATCATCACCCCCGCCCAGTCCTTCACCGAGGTCATCCAGCCGACCTCGGCGGCCACCGTCTCCTCTTTTTCATCCACTGGTTTGAGAGTGCCGTCTGCCTGGCTTGCGCCATTGTTTATCTTCTGGGCCTCCTGGTAACAGAGAGAACAAGAGTTGAGACATAGGGAACAAGTGGATTTAGATAACACACCCTGCTCATATAGCACCGAGGCCCACAGGGGTCCCCAGCTGAGTTGGGCAACTGGCTTAAAGGTACAAGAGAAGGAGGGGATTATAGCTTTGATTGTTTTTGTTAAAAACCTTTCTTTAAAAAAATAATCTTTTCTTTATTTCCTCTTAAAATATTTTAGTGAAAGAGAGAATGAAGGATAATATCATTCTTTTCCCATTTTAAAGAAAAATACCCAAAGCTCAGGAGGGAAAGCAACCTGGCCAGGACCTCGGAGTGCTTAGGAGGGAGGGGTGGGAGGCATGCTGTGGTCTTTGCCTGCCCAGCCCTCACAGCAGAACCCCCAGTTCTCTTCAAGGAAATTCCTATCTCTTCACTTATCCTATATGGTTCAAAAGGGACTGATGGCCCCGCCTTGGCTCCAGATATGGAAACTAGTCAATCAGTCCATTCTACCCACTCCCTGACAACAGCAATCGGCCAGGGTGGTCACATGACCGAGGCTGACCCAGTAAGACTCAAGCCTGGAACATTTGCTGAAAGGAATAGGAAAAGTAATCCTTCCCTGAGAATGAAGCCACCACAGAGAAAAGTAGAAGCGATAGAATACTGGTGTCACCATTTGAACACCTGGATCCAGCTGTGCCTGAAATCCATATAAGACCCTTTCAAGTACAGGAGACAATCAATTCCTCTTCATGGCTTAAAATGTGCTTAAGGAAACAAAACTGATCTCATCAGATAACTGAGCCCCACATGGGGTTCTAAATTGTATACCTTCGCACATAATATATGCTCTGCCTGGAATACTCTTCTTCCACAGAGGCTCATAGCTTGCTCCCTGATCTCCTCCAAGTCTTTGCCCAAATATCACGTTCTCAATGAAGTTTTCCCTGGCTATCCTTTTAAAACTGCAACCCTTTCCCCTCCAACAGCACGTTTCTGCTTTGTTTTTCTCCATAGCACTTAAACCCTCTAATGCACTCTGTAATTCATTTACTTATTTCACTTACTGCCTGCCCCCCTTACTGCTGTAGCCTTGTGCCTAATGGAGTACCCGGTCCATAGTTGGCTCAATAAACATGAATGAATGACTAAAAATTATTATGAGTATTTACTGGCCTGGGCTTAGCATTGCCAGATAAAATACAGGACGCCCAGTTAAATTCGAATTTCAAATAAACAACAAATAACTTTCTAGCATAAGTATGTCTCAAATACCGCCTGAGACATACTTACACTAAAAACTCCTTCGTTATTTATCTAAAATATAAACTGAACTGGACCCGTACTCAAGTGCCCACTGAGTTTATTACTGCAGATGAAGATGTTTAATAAGATGCCGGCAAACTCTACTCATCATTTTAAGCCCTAGAATTAATTTCCAAAGCAAAGCCCCACTGAGGACCAGCGACTTAAACCAAGGGCAGAGGCGAAAATCTTTGTCTGCAGCGCGTAGGTGTGGGGAGAGGGCTGGGGGCAGCTTGGTGGCGGGTGGGAGGGCACATTGCCTGAGGCTTCTTCCTGGGGAGGTGGGCACCACAGGTAGGAAGCTGCCCCTGATTCTGGTTCTCTCCCTCTGGCTGCCCTGGCTCGGGAAGAGAGCAGCAGCAGTCACAGCCGATGCTAATGTTTTGCTCCCAAGTGTGTTAACCCCCATGGAGCTAGAACAGTCCCAGAGGAGGCCTGGTGGGAGAAGGCCGCAGGGTGGACGTACTTAGAGGCCACCTGCTGCCCAAGCTCCTTGGGCCAGTCCCGGTAGCCAGTTAGCACTTGTCCTGGCCCCCAAGTCTCAGCCCTGTGACTCTCTGAACATGCGGGTGTCCAGGAGGAGGCGGAGGCCCTGATCTAGGGGCTGCCATGGTAACTGCAGGTGCATTCATAGATTCGGGGTGAAAATCTAGCTCTCCGACACTGTGGACCTCCTCTGCAAGACAGGGGCAATATTGGCTGCCCCATAGATTCTGTCGGGATTGAACAGTACCAAATGGCACAAAATACAGGTTCGACCCAGCACCTCTATGTCCTCGTGCCACTGACACTGTATAGCAGTGGTTCTCAAACAAGCGGGCAACAGAAGCACGCTGGGGGGCTGGTTAAAACACAGAGCACTGGGCCCACCCTATCACCCGCATTTGTCCCCCTCTCCCAGGTAATTCCGACGCTCCTGGTCTGGGGACCCCACTTTGGGAACCGTAGGCCCCGACCATCCTAGTATGGCTTGGTGACCACTGCCCTTAACCCAAATGGAAGATGGGTCTTAACCCCCAGCTCTCTCCTGGCCTCCTCCTCACCCCAGGGACAGGACCACCTGCTTCTTTCAGAACTGGACAATGGTGCGGGGATAGGAAAGAGGCAGGGTAGGAAGAAAGCCTTCAAATCCAGGTTCTGGTATTTCCTTTTGAGTCATGCCTCCCAGGACATTTCTGAACTGGTTCCTAGCCACCAGCTGGGGCTAGCCCTCTGCTCCTCCACCCTTGGGGGCTCAGGCTCCCCAGCCCCTGGCAGAGCCGGGAGAAGAGAGACGAGTAGGAAAAGCACTGGGCAGGGTGTCCCCTGCAGGCACAGTGGTTCAATGCATCGGTAATTCACAGCACACAGAGGTACATGGCAGATAACGTTATTTTGCCAGCCCTCTTACCTATCGTTTTACAAGGCATTCATTATTTTAATTACTTTATGATAGGCAAGGAAAAACACAGACTAAAGGGAGATAATGTCCTTGTTATTATTTGTTTGCACTGTGGATGTGGTGAGCTTAATTACCAAGGTGGGAAGCAGGGCTGGGGTGGGGGAAGGGGGCTCTACGAAGTCTGATGCCAGCTGGCCGGGCTGGCCTCTCCTGCACCTGGAGGGAGAGGCCACTCTCTCTGCCACCGGCCGCACTCTGGCCAAAGCACCCCTCATCGGGAGCAGGCATTATAACCCCATGCTCCAGAGGAAAGTGAGCAGAGGCCCAGAAGGGTTAAGTGGCCTTGCAGGGAACACTCAAGAGGAGATGGCAGGGGGCAGAACCCATTATAACAGGGATGGCCATCATATATCAAGCCAGCACCTAAAAGTTAAGGGTTTTCTATGCATAATCTTGCTCAAACCTCATAATAGATCCAACAGGCAGGTGGAATTATCCCCATTTTACAGACAGGATGTTAACCCACCAGCCTCGGCCTCCTCTGTGTAAAATGGGCTGAGCCTGTGCCCCGTTAAGGTGCTGGGGAAGCATCAGTGAGGTAAGCCATGCACAGCACTGGACACAGCAGTCACAGCTGCCCTGAAGGAGCACCCACTGATGGGGCTGGTGGCCTTCGAGGATATTCAGTTGTGGCTGCACCACTTCCATCGACTGGCGGCCCTGGAAAGGACATTGGTCCAGAGTGAACTTTTAAAAAATAACTACAGAAAGGAAGATAAGCGAGTGTAGGTTCTGAAGGCTCTTACCCTCCAACTAGGCCCTGGGCCCTGGGAGGTAAGGTCCCCCGACTCTCGGAGGAGTTCTGGTAGGAGCTGTGACCTCCGCCCAGGACAGCAGGGATCCCCACACAGGTGGACCCTAGACCAAACAACATCTTAGACCCTTCTGACTCTAAGCTCCATGACATCAACGTCCCATTCCGAGAAGAGGAGGCTGAGGACCAGAGAAAGGCTGCCTCCCGGGTCCCAGTGCCCTGCTCTTTCTCCTGTACCTCATGGGGATGGCCTCAGAGGGGGAGGCTCTTGGTTCTGAATGGCAAAGTGGGCATCCGGCCCCCCCAAGCCTTCCACTGCCCATTGCAGGGGCAGGACCCAGCCCCCACGCAGGGAGGACTTCTGAGTAGGACCAGACAGGCTGCCCTGGCATCAGCCAGGAAGTCACTGTGTGAGTGAGTGTGTGTGAGTATGTGTATGCATGTGCGTGTGTGCGCCGCGTGAGTCTGCGTGTGCAGGTGTGTGTTTGGGGCAGGAGGTGTAAGACAGCGAAGCCCTGCTGGCTGCGGGCTCCAGCGACCTCAAGAGGACAGGCCTCCAGATCTTCCCAAGTGGAGGAAAAAGAGCCTTGAGAAGAGAGAGGAACATGGAGGGAGGAACAGGGAGAAATGAGACCTGGGGCCATGGGGTGGAGACACTGTCCCAGAATGCAGAAGTCCCCAGAAGTCTCCCAGGAGCCCTCTCCCTGCCCCTGATCAGCTCCCTGAAAAGGAGGCTCAGCCTTGCTTTGGAGGCCGCTCCGCCCCTCTGCCGCCAGCCCTGCCCTCTCTCCCCATCAGAGTCCCCACATCTAGTCTCAGAGCCCACAACTGGAGGGTACAGGAGGCCTGGGGACACCAAAGAGCACAGTGGCCACAGTTCCCTTCTGCCACCCACCCTACCAGGCTGGGCCTGACCACACGGTCTCAGCCCTTTTTGCCCTGTCCCCATTCTTTTCAGCACTGTTCTCCACAATGACTTCCTGTTGACATGGTCACAGAGGGCCTCACCCCCCTCTTGCCACCATCGCCTAGTGTTCAAGACAGAGACCACCCATCTGCTGGGTTTGGGCTTCCCCCCTGGATCACAAGATCAAAGACCAAAGCCTGAGAAAGGACCTTGGCAATGCCTTTAGAATGCCACCCCTACACACACGCCGTACAGATGAGAAAACAGAGGGCCTGGAGGGAAAGCCACAGCCCAGTGCCACCCAGCCCAGCCAGGTGACCGAGCCAAGACATAAGCCCCCAGTTGGCTCTGTTCCTCCTAGCTCTTGTTGCCTCTCCAGCAAGATGATTGCTCCAAATCTAGCCCAAGCGACTCACTCACTCCCAAGCAGCTCCCTCCACGGCCCCAGCCTGTGACCTGGAGTTCAAGGTGTTCCCAGGACTGGCAGAAGCCTCCACCTGGCTGGTACTTGGTTCAGGCATGAGGGCCATGGCAGGGCCAGCCTCCCCAGCAGTGAGCGCTGCCCCTGCCCAGCACAGCAGAACAACCCATGCTATCCTAGGACCCCACCGCCCCTCACATCTGGGCTGTCTCTCTCCTCCTTCCTGAACTGGACCCAGCAGCCTAGGAATTTCATGTCTGTGGTAAGAAGAGCTCTGAGAATCAAGACACTCAAGTCCAAGTCCAGCTTTCCAGGTGGCCTCAAGTGAGCGAGTCATTTTATTTCTCAAAGCCTCAGTGCTCTCTTCCGTGAACAGACATGAGTCCTGCCTTGTCTGCCCACTTGATTCTTGCAAGAAGCCTAATCTGGTAAGGCAGAGCACAGGCCTTTCTAGAAGCAGCTGCTATCCTCTGGTTCTGGCAGGAGGCAGCCTGCTCTGGAGGGAGGGATCTGGGGCAGGGCTCAGCTCTCAGACCCCCACCCCACTGCACCTTGCAGGCCAGGGCCCCGGTTGTCTCCTTGTACCCCAACGGGATGTCAAATTGCCAAGTCCTGCCAGGTGGCCCGCTGTGCTGGGCACACCCTGCCTGCGAGGTGTGAGCCGTGCCACACCTGCTCTCGCCTGGTCGGGCTCGCTCACCCCCAGGCACACTCCCACCAACACCTGTCAGGCCGAGCCAGGCACCAAGGCCACCACAGGCCCACACCTGCTGGGTGACTGTGTCAGGGATGGGGAACCAGCTGGGCCAGCCATGAGGGGCATCCCACAGCCCCGTCCCTGCCGTCTGGGGAGGGCCAGCCCCCGAAGCTCCCAGCCTGTCTCCGGATTCATCACGCCTCAGTTCCCTGCATGCTGGCTCCTCATCCCGGATCTAGGAAGTTGTCTAGGCAATGGCCATCTGGGAAGAAAAATATTCTTTTAAAAATGTAAGCGAAAGCATGTCCCTGCTGTGCCCAACACCCTCCTGTGGCTTCTCGTCCCACTGGGAAGACAAGTGACAATCTTCTCATCCACTCTGCCCCCTCCTGCCTGTCATCCTGGTGTCTGCCGCTCACTCTCTCCATTCCTCATGCTGCCGGAACCTTCCAGGCCCACCCCCACCCAGGCTGTGTGCACTGGCCTGTCCCTCTGCCCCGGACACCCCCGAGGCTGCTCCCTCACTTCTCTCTGGGCTCTGTCCAAATCTCCACCTTACCAGCGAGCTTCTCGCTGAGCATACCCCTGGAAATGACACCCCCACCCCGGCCACTCACTGTCCACCCTCTCTTCTTCTCTGGAACATTTATATCACCATCTGGTCGCCTACACACTTTCCTTAATCATTTTGTGTTGTCTATAAGCTCCATGAGGGAAAGAATTTTTGTCTATTTTTTTTTTCATGGCTGTATCTTCAACGCGGAAACACTGCGAGCTCAGAGCAAGCACCTGATCATCTTGGTGGTAGGGAGGAAGGAAGGGGAGGAGGGAGGGATGAAAGGAGAAGGGCTACAGCAAACGGAAGGTCAATCTTGGCATGCACAATATCTAGAAAAGATAACATTACTAATAAACAGTGGTAGTAATTATAAAATGGGCTACTGTTTTTGAGCAGGATCACGCTCACTGCACGAGGTAGGCACTAATGCCCTTCTTTGACAGGTGAAGGGTTAAGTACCTGGCCCAGGAAGACACAGTCCTAATTAATTAATTAGAGACAGTCTTGCTCTGTTGCCCCAGGGCGGCTGCAGTGGCGGCATCATAGTTCACAGCAAACTCAAACTCCTGGGCTCAAGCGATCCTCCTGCCTCAGCCTCCCGAGTGGCTGGGACTACAGGTGCAAAACACCACACCCGGCTAATTTTTCTATTTTCAGAAGAGACGGGGTCTCGCTCTTGCTCAGGCTGATCTCAAACTCCTGAACTCCAGATCCTCCCGCCTCGGCCTCCCAGAGTGCTAGGATTACAGGTGTGAGCCAACGCTCCCGGCCCACAGTCCAAATTTAAACCCAGCTGTCTGACGTCAAAAAGGGACAAGTACTTGTCTTGCCTTCCTCCCAGGGACGGTGGGGGGAGCAAATGGGATAGTGCATGCGGGAGGATTACTAGCTTGCACAAAGTGCCCATGAAAGGCTTATTATCATGAAGAACACTCAATTCGCCCCACTTCAGGGTACTTCGTGTACCAAAGTGACCCTTCGTCAAGGTCTCTGTGCCTTGGGAGAGTGTTTATATCAAGGACAGAGGAACACCGTTCCTTTTTCTGCCAAGAACCAGCCCGGAACCATAAATCGCCCTTCACGGAGCAGAGCATCAAATTGGAAATGAACATGGCCAGGCTGACAGGCTGTGAAGCCCTCCTGCTAAAACCAAAGTTCTCTATGCAGGTGCCACTGAAGGAGAAGGCTTGACTTCCTCCCTCCATGGAGGGCTTACCATGCTGTGCCCAGTGGTCCCGAGCACTCACATGCTACCTGAGGCTGAGTCCTGTAGGGTCTGGGGCACCAGGGTAGGAGGTGGGGAACAGGGGAGACGGAGCTGGCAGGGAACCACCTCCCCTAAGCCCTCCAGGACCAGAGTGAGGACAGGCAAGCACCTCCCATCCCTGAAGTCCCATGCCAGATCCTGTGCCCAGGGCCCTGGTACCATGGGATAGCTCCAGGATGCCCAAGCCCCAGAGGGCTGTGGGAGAAGGAAGAGGGCCAGGAAACTTCTGTCTATCCTCTCCTTGTATCTTATAGCCCTACTGGGTCCTCAAAGTTTCCTAATCGACATCAGAAACTGTTCCCCCAAGCCTGCACTGCTGGCCTCAGCTCTGAGTTATTCATTCCGTCTGCCTGGCCCCCACCCCATGATCTGTCTCCCTTGCCCTGCCTGCCCCTCCACCTGTCCAAACTCACCCATCATCTGGGCACAAAGCAGAAAGACTCTCTGTCCTGTCAGAGGGCAGGGTCAGGAGTTCTGGGCCGGAAGGTAGGAAGCCCACGTTCTCTCCCCAGGTCTGCCAGGAACAGGCTGTGCAGCCTGGGCCAGTCACTTAACTTCTCTGAGCAGGGACCCCCTCCCCCATCTGGAAGACGAGAGGGAGCAGTGGGTTAAGCCCGAAGATTTCTGTTCCTCAGAGCCTAGCATTCGGTGAGGTGCCCTGGAGGGGTTCCAAGAGAGGGCAGAAGAGGAGGGAAGGCGTCAACCATAAGGATCAAAGCCTCTCTGCCTTGGGCATTGTTACCCATTAGGGTTCTGTGCTGGATTGCATCTGAGCGAAGCAGTTTTCTGGGGGGGAAAGTTTGCAATCCCCTGATTAAAATCCACAGGCCCATGTTAGCTTTTGAAGAATGCTTTATATCGGGACGATGACTAGGACATTCTATGGCACAGTTTGGCCTAAGATTCAGAGGTGCCTGAACTTCAATGCCTTACAAACTCCTGGGCCTTCTAGGACGTCCACACAGGCCACTCTCCTGGTCCCTGTGCCTCAGGTTGTCACCAGGCCTGAATGCTGGGGAAGGGACTCCCAGCACCCCATACACTTTCCCACTCCCTCCCCCTCACCAAACAGGCCAAGAGGAAATCCACCCAGCAGCCTCCTGCACCTCCTGGGCCGGTGGCCCAGCCATGGGCATTCTCCCAGGTACCAATAATCCTGCATATTAGGGGATTAGGCAGATTACCTTAAGCAGCTCAAGTAAATCAAGCATAATGTGGGCACCACCAGCTAGGATTCTCATGGCGAGAGTTTCGAGAAGAGAGAGGAAGGGGGAGGGGGTCACTCTGAGACTTGGTGGCTAGAGAAATAGGGCAGCAGAGGACCCAGGCCCTTCCCAGAGCTGGGGTGAGGGTGGCAGAGTTCGTCTCTGCCCTTGGGAAGTCCCATCATCCAACCATTCCCTGGCTGCCGGCACCTCTCCCCATCCGCCCCCTGGGGACCTGCCCTGGCAGGGCTTAAGACATTGTACCCCATGAACTAACTCATCCAGCAGCTACTGTTTTTTGCTACCTGTGAGCTACACCTTCAGGGAAGGGGGCGCACTGCTCATGGATTGAGGCCACAGGAGTTTAAAAGATGCTGGGACAAAACCAACTGCCCTGGGATGCTGGAAAACCCTGTGAGTTTACTGAGTGTCTCCGCCAGGCCTGAGACCGTCATCGTCCCAGGCATTTGTAGCCACTCCTCTCCATGCGCACGGTGTGTGCATTCGCACTCTCAGAGGCACCCCTGTGCTGTGTGTGAACCACTGCTCTTCAGAAGTCTTCGTGGCAGAAAGAGGCCAAGTGACCTTTAGCGAGTCCTTGCCATCCTGTGCCTCAGGTTTGCCAGTCTCTAGTGCGAAGGGGCTGTGCACGCTCCCCAAGGCCTGTCCCACTCCGAAATCGCCTGACCTTGAGGCCTGGAGTGCAGGTCCCTCACTTTGCACACGCGTGCCTCAGCTCCATGACCCCAGCCCAGTCAATCAGGCATCATTTCCCTCACCAGGAAACGCCGGGGAGGACGGGGCTCCCTTCCAGCTCTTCCCAGAACCACGTTTTAAGCTGCTCTCCAGTCTATGGAGGACCAAAGGTGTTGGACGGTCCTCAGGAAACCCTAGATTTCCTCTTGCACCTATAGGCCGTGTTCTCTGCATGGTGGTTTTACACCAACTCATTTACTCCTCACAACAAGCCTGCAAGGTAGGAATGTCATGAGGCTCAGAGAGGTTGGGTACTTTTCTAAGATCACTAATAAGTGGTAGAGTTGAAATTCAAATCCAGTTCATTGTAAGTCCAAAGATCATGTTTTTCTTTCCACTCCACCCAGCCTCAGGACAGGCACAATGTACAAAAAAAGAGATGAGCTCTCCTTCTAAAATGCTATTTATTACTACTATGGAAAAACCATCTCATACCCTATGGCTTCTAAGTAACCAATTTCTGTAGTTCAGACATCTAAATTTACTTATAATCAGCCATGGATGGATAGGGAGTGGAGAAATAGGCTAGTGGGGAGAGTTCCCACCGAGGAAGAGAATGACAGTAGACATTAGATATGTTATCAAATGGCTACACTGGCTAATTAAAATTAATACACCAACCCCCAAACTTTCAGGGCTAATGAAGACATCTTGGCCAATGCACCACATCTGTGAAATAATGACCTCCTTCTTTAGTGCACTTAATACAATGGGAACATATAAGTGACCGTTCAGAATTCATAATCGGGGCCACAGAGACTTCAAATTGGAATAGTAGAGACTTTGACTAAGACTCCTTGGGCAGAGTGACCCCGGCCAGGTCCAAGCCAGCCTGCTCACCTGCAGAGACTCAGGCTTGAGCTGTCATGTGCAGGGCAGCCCAGCCTGCTCAAGGGGATGGCTCAAGATCTGCCCACACATGAAAGCCACTGCAGAGCCCCAGGTGGAAGACAAAGCTCACGTCTGCGTCTAGTCCAGACAGACAGGGATACAGAAAACTGGGACCCACAGGAAATCCCAAACCCTCATGTTCATAAACGAAGGCAGAAGTCTCCAGGCCACGGCCAAGTTAACGTTTATGGGAAGGGAGCCCATCGCTGTCGCATGGGGGTCTCGCTCTCCATAGCACAGGTTCCCACAGGGTGGCTCACAGACAGGGCCCCTGGTCCCGGGGGTCCCACACGGCCATGGAGCAGTGCTGCTCCAGGTGAAGTCTGCAATGAAAAGCCGCAGCAGCATCCTGTGCATGCGTCAGTGACAGTCGACCGACGCACCTCTCCCGGGGAGAACTGTCCTTTCCTTTGACATTATGTCGTCACTCCTTTGTTGGGTATTAACATGCCCTTTTAATGAAATGACAGTGATGGTGGAGATGGCATTTGACAGTTTCTTTTTTATCTTCTTGCTTGTCAAAATAAAAAGCTAGCTGGCAGCCCTGTGATATCTTCTCTGTTTCTTAAAGTTTAATTGGCTATCCCACAAAAAGCCTAGGTACCACTCACCTAGTCCAAATGCTTCACTCTACAGGTAAGTAAATTAAGGGCCCCGAGATGCTACTCTCATAGTGGCCAGGTCCCCTCTGTGGATCCAGGGTGTGTCTGTCAGAGGGGCCAGGATGGGTAGGGCCCAAGGGACAGAGGCATGATCCTTAGGGCCCCCACAGCTCAGCTAGCACAGGCCCAGAGAGCAGGGGAAAGGGAACGTGTCTGTTTTCAGAGCTCAGAGCCAACCCACAGGCCCCGAGTTCCTGGCCTCTGTTGCCTTCACTACCGCTGCAGCAGGAAATGCACAGAACTAAATCTGCCCCTCTGAAAACACTGCCACTGTCACCACGGCCACAAGCCACCATGCAGGGGGCAATGGCAGAGAAAGAATCCATTGGCAGATAGCACACAGGACCAGTGGCTCATGGCTGAAGATTCCCCACCAAGTCAACAGACAGAAGCAACTTGGAGTAAAAGGATAACTCACGAGCAACCTAAGTCACAATCCAGTGCCGAAAATGAAGCAGGACCTTCCCCTCCCCTCAGCCCACTGCGGGCACCGCCTCCGTCACATGTGTATGCCCCACTCCGTCCTCCCCACGTCCCCGGAGCCTTCACAGTGTGTCGAAAGACTGACGGAAAGAATCCTGTTTTTTGTTCCGTTCTGCTTTGTTTTCACTGTTGGCTCGTATTTTCTGGAATCTCAAAGCCCTGCCAAGTCCACACAGCCCAAGGCACAGA
This sequence comes from Mirza zaza, assembly GCA_008750895.1. Lineage (NCBI taxonomy): Eukaryota > Metazoa > Chordata > Mammalia > Primates > Cheirogaleidae > Mirza > Mirza zaza. Next base: position 90,765 of record VSMD01055748.1, read on the forward strand.
GCTCAAACCCCTCAAGGCCTGGTCGTCAAGCCCTCCAGCTCAGCCTGCCTGCTGCCCTCTGGCACCTTGCAGACCTGCTCTCCCACCTGCCTGCTCAGGTGTGACTTGGTCCTCCCGACGGCCGCATCTGTCACGGGATGCCCTCTCTGTGGCCCCACCTTCGTCCTCCCCGATCAGATCCCAGGGGCCCAGTGATCCTCCCTCCCAGCTACATCCCCCCCACAGCTCTCCCTGTCCTACCTCCGTGCCCAACTCTGCTCCCCTAACTCATCAGGCGACAGGCATGTGTCAGGAGCCTCAGCTGTCTTTTGATCCATGCATGTTGCATTGCCCCAACTAGCCTGGAAGTTCTTTGGAGGCAAGACCTATGTATTTTTTCATACCCAAAGTGCTTGGCGTACAGCAAAGTGATTAATAGATATGTACCGATGGAGTAAACTAAAACTCTGCTCCATGGGCATTAGGAAAGCAAGCACTTTTCCAGGCATCGCTGACATCCGGTCAAACCGAGCCAGTTTCCATGACTTGAAGCTTCAACTGGGGGCTGGCTCCTCACTGCTGTTCCTTAGCGCAACTACGTTTTCAAATCCAAACACCAAATCCCAAACGAGATCAGATGTCACGGGGAAGCTGAGAGGCATAGGCCTCACCAGACACATCAGTCAAAAAAAAAAAAAAGATGAATGTTCTTGTTTACAGAAGGATCTGTCCCGTTCCAGGAAAATTTCCCCCGTGATTTACAACCTCGTCCAGTCACTTGTGCCTATAGACCTCACTGACTGAACCTTTTTCTGCCTCTTCCATTTGCTGAACTTGGATGGGGTTTGGCTTTAGGTCAAAAGAGCTGTCGCAATGAGGTCGTCAGACTGCCTTTCCCAACGCGTAACATGACCCTCATTCAGGAAACCGAGGCCTAGGAAGATGGACAGGTCTTGGGAGGAGGAAGATGGCCAGTTGGCCAGGCACACAGAGGAAGACCCGCTGCTCTGAGCAGGAGGGCCCAGGCTCAGACCTGCTGCCCTGCTCCCTGGACCCCGCTCCGGCCCGCACCCCTGGCTGGGTGCTGAAACCTCAGCCTCCTATACCCCTGGGCTCCCACACACCCTAGTTGGGACCTAGGTTTCCAACACAGCAGCCAAACACAAGAAAGTCTGGACTGGCTGCTAATTTGAGATAAAAACAATAACTCAACAGCCCAGGGAGAGGAGGGGGGTTCAGAGGACTCCTTCTCCTTTTCCTTCTAGAACCCTGAAGGGACTTAGGAATAGCAAGTGTCTGGCCCGGCAAAGCCTCAGCTCCGCTTGGCACTCCTGGGCCCATCAATCTCCTGCCGTGGCCTGGGACCCCTCCAACCCTGGACGTCGGGACAGGCATGGGGCAGCTAGCTGTGAGAACCTTCTTTCTCCAGGAAGGTTTTTCCAAAATTATATCAAGTTTCCTTCTACCCTAGCTTGTCAGTGGGGGACTCTTTTGCCTAACATGGTTGAGGAATGTCTTAGAAACTGGTGTGATTCAATCTGGCTTCGGATGAGGTTTTCCACCCAGACAGAGCTCACCGAGTGTCTGGAAGTGTCGGCTCCCTACACCCAGGGGCACCCACGCCCTTTCCTGGTCTCCAGACCTCAGTGAGGACGACACGCTTAACAAAGTGACAGGTTCAGCCCTGCGATGAAGTCAGACCTAGAAAATGGGCCGAGAGGACGCCAAAATGCCCATATGCTTGCACACGTGGGCAGCTCCCTCCCTAGGAGATGAAGTGGTGCATCTACTTGCAACACCCCTGGTAGTATAGATACTCGAAGAGCTCCCGGCGGAAGTGACCAGATGAGTGAAATCTCAAAAGACACACGCCTTTCTCTTGGAAGGGAGGACCAAGCTGTTCAGACTTCTCCACTGGAAGTCATTTTCCCCCTCATTCCTGTTCGGACTGGCCTCCTTCAACAAATACAGACTGTAAGCAGAAGGGGGGCCCGAGACAATTGCTGGAAAATGCAGTTTGCAAAATTGTCTGTAACCTGAATGTCAGGCTTACTAATGAATTATGACTAAACTGTTGTTAGTTCTGCCACATTCTCACCTGGAGCTGCGAGCTCCCCTGGACAAAGGGAAACATGCTGTCCACCCCGTCCCTGTTAGGACCTCGTCGGGGAGTCACTGCACAGAGATGGGGCCCCACCAGCTGGGCGCTGGGATGAAGGCGACACGAGAGGGGAAGCTTCTTTTAAATCTCAGAAGTCTCATATGATAAGGATCTGACAATTGCAAGGAGAGAGGAGCCCTGCAGGGCTGGGGCCCGTCTCAGCGCTCTGGTCATCACCTGAGCTGGCATCTGGGAAGCCCCACGTTTCCATAACAACTGTCAGTCCGGCCCTTAGCACTGAGAGAGATGGGGACCTTCTTAGAGCGGGCAGCTCTGAAAAAAAGGTCAGATTGTTGCCCAAATCCCAAGTCTCTGTTTGTTATTTTCTGCTCCTTTCGCAGCTATTGCTCTGATGAGAAGTTTGGCAGAGATAGCTGTTACTAAGATTTCTTAGACTTGAGATGTCAAAGGTGAGGAGCCAGCCAAGGAGAGGGGACGCACATGGAAGCTTCTGGGGGTAAAGCCACTATTTTATTTCTTGACTCAGTGGTAGTGATATGGATTTTCTTCTAAGTATTCAATAATTTGCACTTTTGTGTTTTATATACTTATCTGTGTATCTGTTTCATTACACTATTTTTAAAAGGTTTAAAAAAAAATAAAACAGCCAAACATCTCTTAAGCAATCCATCATCATCACCGCCAGTATCTATTGAGTATCTGCTGGCACAGGACAGCAGTGGCACAGTGCAGGCTCAGACTGCACATAACCCCATGTTGCAGTCCTCAACAGCAGGACCCAAAACCAGAAAACCTCAGGAAAAGTCACCGGTCCCAGGGGCCAGAGCGCCAGTCAGCAGAGAACGTGGGAGGTCAGGGGCAACCAGAAATAGTCACGGGATCGATGAGCAAGAAACCCCAGAGGACCTGTTGATACAACACTTTGCCATCGGCCTGGCTTAAGGGCTGTACCCATAAACAAGGTCACAGAGAGGGGAATGTGATTCATGGTTTGCACCTTCCTCGGGAAGTCATGAAACCAGGCAGGCAGGGCCCTGGCCATCAGAGGAAAGGGTGAGCCTTCCGCTGCCCTGCCGATCCACTCCTGAAGGTCGCTCATGGTTCCAGCACGGCCCGTATTAAAGCGTCAGGAAGACCAAGCCATCGGGAGTCTGGGGTGAGTTTCCAAACCAGGTTGGAAGCCCCAGGACCACCTCTTCCCCCCTTCCCCCCACCCCTTGCAAGCCTCCCCTGATCACCCATGCCAGCCATGCAGCTGCCCTGGCCCTCTGCACCCAGCCTACGTTGTCACAGGCCTATCACTTGGCTCATGTTGGATTTGTTACTGCTCCCCTCCTTTCCAAATCCTACGCATCCCTCAAGACGAAGTTAAAAGCTGCCTCCACCATGAAGCCACTCCAGATTGCTCAATTAGAATTAACACCTTCCAGCGGTGTTTGCAAGACACTTCCTCTCTGTTCCCTTGGAGTATCACTTGTCCCTCTGGTTATCTGCCCTCACAACATTCCAGTCCTGAGGCTACGTCCATCATTCTCCCCGCTAAGACCCTTGAGGTCGGGAACAAGGGGCTTATTAATTCTTATGTTTCTTATTAATTCTTATGTTGCACACTAGGCCTAATGGATTTGCAGTAGTAGCAACCAATGTGTATTAATAAATTAGGGCCCAAGGGCACAGACCCAGCAAGAGGAAGGAAGGTTCTCTAGGGTGTCAAGGAGCACAAAGAGCCCAGAAAGGGGGAAGATGAGCATCACAGAGAAACGTTACCTCTCAAACCATCCACTTCTCCCCACCCCACCTTCCCTCCCCTCGCTGACCACTGAGCTTTATAATCGTTTGCACAGTATCACACTGGCCACTCTTGCTCCAGCTCCCTAACCATTCTCCACACTGAAAAATAGACACCTTACAAGGTGTAGGTCAATCACATCATTCCTGTGCTTAAACTCTGTAAGGACTCCCCATTGCTCTTAAGGTAGGGTTCAAAACGCTCAGCAGGGCCTTCAAAGATGCTCTGGCACATCTGGCCTTTGCCAGGCATCTGGCCACACCCTAAGCCACTCTTGGCTTCCGCTTTCCTTAGGCTCTGGCTGTCCTGGACTTTCCTACATTCCTTCCCTGAGTGGTTCTCTTTTCTAACTCAGGGATTTCCAGGTACTCTATTTCCTTTGCCTGTAACAACCTTCTCTCTTAGCCATGTCTGAGACTTTCTACTCACCCTTAAGATCTTTCTCCAGAAAGCTTTTTCTATCTCACCTTCCACCTCCGCCACCACCATCCCCACTGGCCAATAGAACTTTCCAATCGTGTGGCCTCGCACCTTTCCTTTGTAATCCTCCACGAATTCGCAAACCCTTGTTCAGTGCCTCTTCGCTTCCCTAGACCAGGGGTCAGCAAACCGTTTCTGCAAAGGGCCAGATAGTAAATATTTGAGGCTCTGCACCATATGGTCTCTGTTGCAACTATTCGCTTTGCCGTTGCGGGGCAAAAGTGGCCATAGACAATATGGAAACACATGAGTGTGGTTGTGCTCCAGTGAGATTTTATTTAGAGACACCAAAATCTGAATCTCATATAATTTTCATGTTTCATGAAATATCCTTCATTTAAAAATTTTGTTCAACTACCTAAAAATGTAAAAACCATTCTTAGCTCATGGGCCATACAGAAACAGATGGCAGGCCAGACTTGGCCTGCAGCCTGCGGCTTGTCAGCTCCTGCACTAGACGCTAAGTTTCCTGGAGACAGAAACTATGTCTCGTTCACTGATGTACTCCCTCCAGCACAAAACCTGGTTCTTACAAGGTGATTCATAAAAATCCATTTGAATGCCTTGATGTGTGTATTAGAGCAGTGTTGCCCAATGTGCATTCTACAGAGCACCAGTGCAGTGGGAAACTCCACAGAAAAGGGCGGTTCCCTTGCCAATGAGATTTGCAAATGCTACAGTTTCCCTTCCTGAATGTGTTCAATGCTCAGTGAGTGCATAAAGCATATCAAAAACACAGAACTATCCTTCAGTCGAGAAACTTGTTTGACTTAGCCCAATACAGCTTTGGTACATTCGACCAAAGAACTTTCTACTTTAACTGCAAACATTTGCCAGTATCTAAGGGCAACCCCATTGGAAAGTGCTGCAGTGAGGGTAGAAGGCAAGAACTTAGGGGACTGCTTCTCAAACTTCAGTGTGCATCAGAATCACCTGGAAGCCTTATTAAACAAGAGTTTTCCGGGCCCCACCCCAGAGTCTCTGATTCAGTAGATCTGAAGTGAAGCCTAAAAATGTACATCCATCACAAGTGCCCAGCTGATGATGACAATGCTAGCTTGGGCACCCCAGTTTGAGAAACACTGATGGGGGGCAGGGGGCGGAACAGGCCTTCAAGGCTTAAGTCCTCCAGCTGGGGTTTCCTCCTCCTTCCAAAGATCCAATTCCCAGAGGAACCCCAACCTGTCCATCTCCTCACACTGGCAGAGGAAGCCCTGACCCATCTTTCTAGCATTAGGCACCTATAACGGGTTATGGTGCACTCCCTAAAACGGTATGTTTCAGTCCTAATCCCCATTACCTGTGAATGTAAACCTTAGTTGGAAATAAGGTTTTTACAGATGTAATCCTGGAATGAGTGAGCTCTTAATCCTTACAAGAGGAGGAAAGAGGCACACACACGAAGGAGAATGCCACGTGACCACAGAAGTAGAGGCTGGAGTGATGGCTCCAGACCAAAGATTGCCGGGCACCACCCGGAGCACAGAAGAGGGAAGGAAGGAGAGTCCCCTACAGCTTTTGGAGGGAACACAGCCCTGTCAACACCTTGATTTCAGACTTCTAGCCTCCTGAGCTGTGAAACAACAAATCTGTGTTGTTTTTAAGCCACCTAGTCTGTAGCACTTTGTTGTGGCCGCCCTGAGGAACATTCCAGCCTGAGACATACTCAGCTCTGGCCCAGGCCGCACCCTTGGTAGGCGTCCACGTGAACTTCAAGGGAACAATAGCTTCAGTTATCCGATCCCTTTGCCATCTGCTAGCTGGTGGGTGGTTGAGCTGGGGTCTCTCTTCGGAAATGAGATTATCTAATTAATGCAATGTTTTGTTGGATTCATGTCTTGGGGCTGATTTTGGCAAAAAAGCATGTGATTATTTTTCAGTCTAAAAAAAAAAGTCAATAAATAAGGAGACTTGGCTTTGCCCTATCCTGGGCTCCACGGGTCCCGCCTCTCACTGGGACACATTCGCAAGGGGCTTCTCGGTGACAAAGAAATGGCTTCTTCTCCTCGGGGTCTGAGCTATATACATGCCCTCTCAGAATGACATAGAAACTGCCAAGCAGTAGGTATTTTCACAGTCTGAGTACCCTGGTTTTAGTCATAAATTATACCCTCTCCATTTAGAAAAATAAGGGGTGTAATTTTTATTCTCCAAAGAGACTCAGGCAGACATAGTTCTGTGCCCAATACCTTAGGCAGGAGCCAAAAAGAGAATGTGGACACAGCTTGTCATTGTGGAAGGAGAGGAAGGGGACACCAGCAGGAGGGGAACTCTGTATTCCCAAGCTCAGAGGCCACAGAATAAAAAATCAGAACCAACTAAATGCCTTCCCCACCTCTCCAATCCATGACAGCCCAGAGCTGGCAGCTCCCACGGAGTCTGCGTGAACTTGAAAAACTCCACGTGTTTTGCAGGAGGCCAAAGCCATGCTTCCTGCTTCAGCAGGTATGAGACTTTGGGGATACCCTCTCCCACCCCAAGGCCCTTGAGAAATGAGAGAGGGGTCTGATTCTTTGACATAAATGGAGCAGTGACACCCTTGGGAAGTTAAGTATTCCTTCTCCCATCCCTCGCAAGGCCAGTGTTTAATTTCAAATGTCCAGTCGATTCTTGGACAGCACAGGAGGGGGACTTCCAGAACACCAACATCTCAGCCTCTGACTACAGCGTGGAGAATTCGGCTAGCCAGAGGAATGCGACATTGTCATAGGAGACAAGATTCTCGAGTCAGACGGTCCTGGGTTTTGCAGATCAGCCTCATTTTGTTGGTTTTGTTTTGCATTAAAATCTAATTTGCTGTGCAAACTGGAGCAGGTTAGTAAACCCTTTGAAACTTCAGGTCTCTAAGCTATAACATCGGAATAATTATAAATGCTTTGCAGTGGGTTCGTGAGGATTTTGAGAGATGCTGGATGTGTCTGGCCTATTACTAGGAACTTATAAAGCACAGTGTGCCAAGTATGGATCTAAGCAATGCACGTGCATGTACCCTTTCCATCCTTACGACTATTTCTAACATGTCTCCTTGTGGCAGATAAGGCTCAGAGAGGTCAAGGCACCTGCCCATGGTCACACAGCAGTAAGCAGCTGGTTCTGAAGCCTGTGCTCTCACCACAGGGATTTGCTACATACCCACAGGAGTGTCTGGGGTAAGAGTGAAAAGCTATATTATTTCATTCATTCAAGAATAATTCACCTGTGCATCTCTCAGAAAGGAGCACTTGTCACAGTAGGTTCTCAGACAATAAACTACAGCCTCTGCTTCCCCGAGCTAAAGGTCTATCAGGGTAAATAGACAAGTGCCCCAAACTAAATAAATAAAGGTAGAATATGACACCAGAGAGGAAGGCAGAGTGTGGCAGATGACCTGTTAAGTGGCAGGAAGGAGTCCTGGGAGCAGGCAAATTTAATGAAGGAGGTGGTATTTCTGCCGAGCCTTGAAGGATGGGCAGGATTTTGACAGATGCACATGGCACATCTCAGTCCAAATTAGAGACCCTGTTTTTTTTTTGTTTTGTTCTTTTTTCTTGTGGCAACCCATTTATTTCCTTTGCCGGTTCACTGCAGTTTTAATTTCACAGCTATGTGCAGATTCATTTGTTTAATGCTAGTCTCCCTCGCTAGACCCTGAGCCCAGGAGGAGAGGCTGTGTGCGCTACTACCTGCACTAGGCCTGGGCTGGAGCAGGCACCTGGTGGGTATGTGTAGAATGAATGAATGAGGAGGTAAGTGTTGGAGGGCTGCTGCAGAAGGAGGGAATATTATTTGTAAACATACTGCCCAGATCTTACCCTGTAGTCATTCCAAATCCTTGGTTGTCCTCACCTGAGTTTTCTCTTTTGCAGGAAGCTTTTCAAGACCACCCAGTTTCCCTAAATGCCCCTTCTCTGCATTCCTACAGAGTTAGGCTCCTGAGCACGAGCTTCTCCCCAGCCAGACCAGACTCCGCGTGAGGACAGCAGCTGTGCCTTCCCCTTCATTGTTTGTCCAGTGTGCTTGGGTAAGACCTAGACATACAGCTCGTGCTCAGCCAAAGTCTGTCCCTCGGGTGTAGCTGCGGCCTTGCCTTCTCGTTGTCCTCATTTTTCCCATGAGCCAACTCCCAATCGGCCCACACCAACCCTGGAGTCATTGGTACTGGGGTCCCCCTGGAGGGGCAGCATGGGCTGCCCCCTCTCCTCCAGCTTTGCCGGGGTGGCAGGATTTCTCCTGCTGAGAACAGAGCTTTGATCTCTAGTTCCTCGGTATTGCATGTACCCTACGACTAAAAGCCCTAATGATTCTGGCATTTTTCAAGAACTTTCCTCCAAAGACAAGAAGGCATTTAAAAATGCATGGGTTTCTGCTAGGTCTCACACCCTGCTTGGGAGACTGCTGGCCTCCAGGCTGGGACGACACAGCACGGGGCTGTCTGTCCAGACAGGGCTTGGTCTCTGAGGCTGGGACAGGGTAAGCCAAGCGCAGGGTGGAGCAGGCTGCTGACCCATATCCGGACCTCAGCACAACCCAAACAGGACCTTCCAGGGGGTGGCAGGAACCAAGTCTCCACAGTGGAGACCGAGCCAACCTCAGGGCGGGCCTTGGGCACTACACAGAGACACTGTGCCTCAAAGTCCTCCCTCTGCCCAGCGGAGAGGACAGTGCCCTTTCTCATTCAGGACCAGGGGAGGACGAAAGCAGCCACATCTTCGAAGGAAACAACTACAGCAGGCCAAAGACGGAACGTGTTGTCTGTTTTAAGAGCACGGGCTTCAGAGCTGGGCCAACCTGGGCCTGGCTCGGACCCTCTTTGAACATTGATTTCCCCATCTGTAAAATGGGCACGACTATTCCCGCTATACTGGTAAAATGGACATATTTGGAGGATTCTGCACAGCATCTGGGATATATTTATGGCCCAGCAAATAGTAGTTATTGATGACAATGATAAGAAGAAGTATATCAACTGCAGTAATCTTCAAGGACTAAGTCAAGTCTTGCTTTGGTAAAGCTTCCTGCTGGGTTCTCAAATAAAGCTTATGTGACTTAAGCATTGTTCTGAGAACTCCATAAAGATTAACTCACTTAATCCTCGTAACAACTTTATGTAGTGTGTACTGTTATTATGCCCATTTTACAGATGAGGAAGCTGGGGCACAGAAGGGTTAGGGGAACCACCCAAGGTCACACAGCCATTAGAGGTTGAGCTGGGATTTAAACCCAGGAAGTCTGTGCTAGAGGTCATGTTGGTTAACCACAGGTGCATTGCAACTTTGCAACTGCTCTGCTATTCTTGTAGATATTGCCTGTTATACTCTGTTGTTTAGGTAAATTGGTCTCTCTGGCTGGAAAGGAAAGGACTTGGGGAATGGCGGGGCCCTCCTCTAACCATCTCTGAAGCCCCTATGACAGTTACAGCCAGCTCAGAGTGACCAATCCTTGCTGACCCACCTGCTGAGACCTGCTGTGCCCTTTGCCTTCTTCAAGGCCCCCCCAGCTGATACGTAAAGCGCAAACAAACACAGCACACCTCCCCCTGCAGCCCCACGAATGCCCAGCTTCCCGCCAGGGCCGTGCTTTCCAACGGCGACCTCAACCCAAAGTAAGAAGCATGTTTTCCAGCGTGACCCATACGTACCTATTACATAAGTTAAGTGCAACCCAGGATTCATGAAACAATACCTAACCCTATTATAAGGCATGTGCTTTGATAGCTTCTATCTATTTTAACATTGGTTGCAATCCACTAAATTGATTTCTTAATCCACTTATGAGTTGTGGTTAGGGCTTAGAAATTGCTTCTTAGGGAAGTTCAGCTCTAGCACCCAGCACGTGCAATTGCGGAGTGCGGTGCCCGGCAATTCTTCCCAAAGGCAGCCCCGGCTGGCCGCGTGCAAGCACCATGGTGCTGTCACAGCCTGGAGGGCCACTCAGATCCTCCCCCAGAGCCTCGAGCCTGGCTGGAGCACTGAGGCAGTGGAGAGTCGGTACAGGCTGGGAGACAAAGCCCCTAATCAAGTCAGTGCTTACAGGAGGCACAGAGTAAAAGGCATGGCTTTAGAATCTGATGGAACTGAGTTCAAATCCCAAATCTGGTAGTTACTAACTCAGGTGTCCCTGGGTGGGTTCTTAACCTCTCTAAGCTTCAGCAGCCTCCTCTGGAAGGGGGAACTGCTAATATGCACCACAGAGGGTGACAGTCAAGATGCAGAAGGTGCTCTGCACAGTACCCGGATGCGTAGTACTGAGTCGGTGCTGGGTAGGGGTGGTGAGAAGTCTTTGCTGGCCCCTCTACACCTAACCCAAAACCTTACAATGGCCTTCCTTCTCCTCTCTCTTCATCTCCATATTTATAGCTTCTGCAACCTTCAGAAGAAATAGTAGCTCTCCCTAGCGCATGGGTAACACTCGACAAATGTCTGAACCAATTCAGTGAGAGCCCAGACGTTTCCCCCAATCAATCACCCATCACTGAGCCTCCTTTTGAACGAAGATGTTTATACAATCCCCTCCAAGCCCAGTTGCCAGTACAGTCTGCTGCGTGAATTTCACTCATTCAATCACATCTGATGCCTCTGGATCCACGATAATGCTCCCTCCTCTATGGGTGGGGAGAGAGAGATGGGAAGTCCCAACGCGGCCTCCCCAAGGCCCCCCCCAAGTTACTGCCAGTGACAGAGCTGGGGTGACGAAGCCGCCCCCCACACCATCTATGCTGCCTTCCCAGGGAGAAGCGAGGTGCTCAATAAATGGCTCATGTCCCTGAAGACAGCGAGGACCCCTCGCATTAGCACAAGCACATGACCGATGGGGTGGGGGGCAGGCGGGAAATGCATTTCCGCCCTGGGCTAGCCTGTTGATGTGGCCCAGTGGTGGGAGAGAATCCTTAGGGAAAGAGCTACCTCCCAAGCCTAGAGAAGGAAGGGAAACTAACGAGGAGTGTACGTCGCAGGCTGATTTCCCCGAAGTCATTCATAGGAAAATTCGTTTCTGCGAGAAGCTAATTAGTTGTGACGGCACCTTGCTTCAGACGTAATTGCACTGGTCCCGTTAGGTCTCTGCGGGTCGGCCGGCCCGTGATGGAATTTCCATGATCTAGTGTGTTTTGGTTACTGGAGAAAAATGTGTGTTTGGGGAAGGCGGGGGGGAGGCGTGGTCAAAAGGAAACATGAAAGTCTGGAATACCTTGAGCATCCATAAAAACCATCTGTGACTTTAAACCTTCATAAAGATGATGAATCCCCGAGAGCTGGAGCGTCTTCTTAGAATCTCAGCTCCGTCTGCGGGAACTGCTCCTGGCAAGCAGTGAGCTTTGAAATCCAAGTTTCTCAGACAACAGAGCAAAGCCAGCTTCCCCAGCTTGGCCACTGGGGGCGGAAACAAGCCCCATGGAAGAGGGGACTTCATGTTCTTCTCACCTAGCCATCAGCCCTTGAACGCCCAGGAGCGCCGGGCCCCCGGCTACTGAATATGTAGATATAGGGACATATGGATCTTGCGCCAGAAATGTGCCAAGTCTTTGCAAGGAGAAGTAAGAATGGCCTCGCCTCTCCTGCCTTCTAAATAATGTAGCTCAAGGGCCAGAGATCCCTCAGGGTCAGCTGGTGTGCCAAAGTTGGGGAGGGTCACAAGACCACCCAATCCCCCAGGTATTAGAGCTGGGAAGGGAAGGGGGTTTCAGGGACTATCTAGTCCAGGGTTTCTCAACCTCAGCGCTATTGACATTTTGGCTGGATGAACTTTAGTTGGGGGTCGGGGGGACACTGTCCCGTGTGTTGTAGGAAGTTCAGCAGCATCCTTGCCCACTGATGCAAGGACCTACTAGATGCAAGTAACCCCCACCACAGCCCCAGCTGTGACAACTGAAAGGTCTCCAGGCACAGCCAAATGGCCCCTGGGGCAAAACTGCCACCAGTTGAGAATTGTGGGTCTAGCCTTACAATTCCCAAAGCAGATCCCAAGGAATATTAGTTCAGTAAGCTTCTCTGTAACACAAGGATTCCAGAGTCAGCTAAGCTTGGGGATCACTGCACACTGTACCTACTTTTGGTGATTCCCCGTATTAGTATATTAAAGGCCTTAGAAAGTTCCGCAGGAAGAAGAAAACTGTTTAATAATTTTGTTTCACCTAGAATTTTGCAAACTTGCTCAAACAAAATCCCTTTTTTCCTACTACCTATTTACATCTTTCAGAGCTAACATTCCAAAGAAGATTTTGTGATATATATATATATATATAATATGTATTACTATATATCATATACATATATTGACATATGCCAGGCCACCCAACCTCCCCATTGACCAGGTGAACTAAAGCAGTAAGAAGTCATGTTTCTAAATCCTCTTAACAGATAAGTGGCAAAGCCATGTCTAGAAGGCTGAAGTCCTGATTCCCAGCCTACCTCCTCCTCTTACACGATTTAGGTGTCATCCGCAATAAGATACAAGATAAAAGAAACCATCCTCCCACAGTCAAGTTTGGTTCTACCACCACCACCCAGAACACTTGCCTAGGTACTACACGCCTAGTGAAAAATTAGTGTGCATATTCTCCAAGGCACAGACAAAGCAGGCACTTTTTGCAGACCTCGTTGAGGAGGACCTCACAATGACGATGACAAGGGAGGGTGCCGGAAGACACCATCCACTCAACTTCACATCCATGTACATCTCACTTGCCAACCTACATGCAAGTGCCAGAGTCACTAAAGCTGACTCATCTGTGTATCAGCACAATACACCTTTGTATCGTGGCTGGCCTCAATTAAGTTTGGAGGAAGAAATAAAGCAGCAGCCAACAAAGGCCAAGGCCTTGTCCATCAACATGCCTTGATTATAACTCACAGAACACCACTAACACAATAAAGCCTCCCCACCCCTCTCTGTCCTCTTCATGATTTTCCTGGGTCATGTTGCACCCTGACCTTTCCGGGCTGCAGAGAACTACTCTTTCCAGGATGGCAGCTCCCCGCCCCCTTCCCTGACATGTCTTCTGGACATCTCTGCACTTGCACCAGTTCCAAGAGATGAGAGATCAATTTCCAGCTCAGATCAGCTGGCCCAATGTCCCCTCTTGAAGACAGCACATCAAGGTACCACTGTCTCGTCACCCGGAGCCAGACGACATACAGTGACTGATCATTCCCTCCCTCGATGGTCTCAGCTGCCAAAACCAGGCACTTGAGAGGCCACAGATTGGCTCCCGAGCTCAGATTGCAACACAATAGAAATAATATTGACAGGGAAGCTGGATGGCATGACATTCCACAATTTTGCATGGGGATTGAAATATAACCATACCTCGAGGCCTCTGGTGTCCCAGGGATCCTCTTTCAGCCCTTACTGCTCCAAGCTCTGTGCCTTTCCAAGCAGAGTGTAAGGACACAAGAATGGAGAAGGGTCTAAGCCAGAGGGCAGGCCCAGGGCTCCTCCCCTGGTTTAGCTCGGCTCCAGCCAGTCCGAAGAAGACAGAGGAGACCAGCAGGCCGCTGAGCAGAGACGAGGGGCTCAGCCCTAAGCAGCTGCGGCCTAAGGATGTCTTGACAGCTGCAACACGAATCTGACTGCTGGATATTTGCAGCTTCCCCCTCCTGGAGTCTGCTTTTGGAAAACTAACAGCAAAGGGTTTAGAGGTTGGGACGCTCAGCCGGGGACGGGAAAAGCAGCGCAAACCCCTCACACTTATGGGACTCAGGCTTCACTCTATCTTCCCCTTTTGTTTCCCTTCCTCAGCACCGTCAGGCTGCCAGGGTCAGTTCGTGCTTAAGGAGAGACCAAGGGAACTTGGCCTCCTTGAGGCTTGTTGGTTGCTTTGCACAAAACTAATACAATTGTCTGTGTTCTTTCACTCCGTCAGCCAACTTACTGGCGCCACTCTAGGCACCGGCCGAGACAGGGACGGCCCCTGCCCACCTGTTGCTCTTACTCTGTAGTGACGTCCCCCCCCCCTCCATAAAATCCACAGGAAACAATCGGCCATCCTGATTTTGTTCCCCTGTCTCACAACTGTGGACTCAAGCACAGCTGCCCCGTGTCGGACGCAGAAACTTCAGAATCAGAATCAGAATCAGAATCCCAAACTTGACTGTGGGACTGTGGGCCCCTTCTTTTATCTGGAAGGGGCCCGAAGGTCAGCTTTGGGGTCCCGTCACACCGACAAGTAAACTGGCATGCGGAGATGTACCCAAATGAGGGACCGAAGCCCGTCTCGGGACGAGGAGAGGCAGAGTGCCACGAAAGGGGAAGGCCGGACACGTCCTCCCTCGCTCAAGGAGGCTGTGGCCAAGCAGGGCCCAGCCGGTGGGGCACTCACAGATCCCCACTTTCTACCCCACGTTCCCCCTGCACTGTCATTTCAATGGAGCCACTCAAGGCCGGGACATTCTGGTATAATTTGAAAAAAAAAATCATTAAACTTCCAGCTTTTTAAAAATGATCATGTACAATGCAAACCAGACTCTCCTATCCTACACCTGGGTGGGAGACATTCACAGAGGGGCAAAGGGCGGGGGTGGTCAGAGAGGGTTATGATGGTGTGAGGTGAGGGATGGGGGGGATGGTCGAGGTCAGAGGTCAAGGTCAGAGGTGGAGAGATCATTGATATCTGTTCATAAATAACAAAGATGCATATTTCATATTTCAAAACTGAGGGGGTTGGAGAGGAGTGGGGCTCAGGAATCAGGCAACCGTCACTATGTCAGCTTTAATTTCTTCAAAAGAAAGTGATTTCTTTCTTTTTTTTTTTTTTTTGAGACAGAGTCTCACTCAATTGCCCGGGCTAGAGTGCCGTGGTATCAGCCTAGCTCACAGCAACCTCAACTCCTGGGCTCAAGCAATCCTCCTGCCTCAGCTTCCCG
The DNA here is from genome assembly GCA_008750895.1 of Mirza zaza. Classification (NCBI taxonomy): domain Eukaryota; kingdom Metazoa; phylum Chordata; class Mammalia; order Primates; family Cheirogaleidae; genus Mirza; species Mirza zaza. The sequence goes on from VSMD01055748.1 coordinate 105,973, forward strand.
AGTAGCTGGGACTACAGGCATGCGCCACCATGCCCGGCTAATTTTTTCTATATACTTTTAGTTGGCCAATTAATTTCTTTCTATTTTTAGTAAAGATGGGGTCTCATTCTTGCTGAGGCTGGTTTCGAACTCCTAAGCTTGAGCGATCCACCCACCTCGGCCTCCCAGAGTACTAGGATTACAGGCGTGAACCACCGCACCGGGCCTGATTTCATTTTTTGACAAATGATTTTGACTTCATCAATCCAAACAGTGACACTGAACAGAGTGTAGCCAATGTCCTAATGGTCTCAAGGCTGGGTCCCAGGCTATAAAGAAAACTGAAATTCCATCAGAGCCACACCCTGCCTCTGCAGGCCTCCCCTTTGGGAAGCTCAGTGAAACTTACACTCAACATTCTCCAGCCCCAGAGTCCAGCCTTCCTCATGCAACAGGTGGCACATGAGCTTCTCTCTGCTTTTCCAGCCGCGGCCCCTGCTAACTGCACACTGGGGTGAGCCCCAGAGCCTGCTGGCCGCTGCCAAGGGCCCTTAAGCACAGTCTCAGCCACCTGCAGCAGGGCCTGCATCCCACCTTCTGGGCCATCTTCCCCGTGGAAGAACTGACTGCTGCAAAATCAGACTGAGGATGCAAAAGATGAGGATGCAAAAGACACTACCCCTGGCTTCAAGGAACCTTCTAGATGATGAATGCTGCCCCTTGGTTATGCGTCCCTGATGAGGCCAGAAATGGAGCTGTCAGCGGGATTCGGACTGATCCAGAAGGACCAGGTCAGGGCTTCCTAAACACATGTCCCCATCCCAACTTCTGTCCTGTCTGCGTGGTACCTACTGCTGTTCCTGAAACCATTTGTTTTCTTTCCAAGGAGTCACATTTTTTTAATTAAAGAAATACATTTTAATGAGACTTTATAACATTGCCATATGTGAAAAACTGGTATCATCAGTGAAAAAATAGACAATAACCTTCAAAATAAACATAATGCTGGCAAAGTCTGGCCTAAGGCTGCTCTGCCTTTGTCCCAAAGGGAGATGGGTGTGTGTTAAGAGATATTCAAAACTGCAAACAGAGACTTTCTCCCTGAGAGAATCAAAGCAGTGGAAGAAAATTGGAAAGGACTAACTTCCTCCTTGGTGACTCAGGGTCTTGCCCATGTATCACTAGAAGGTGTTTGGCATTCCACCTGCGATGTGCTTCTTTCACTTGGGGAAACCATACAGCCTTAATGACCTTGACCATTTCTTTCAACATCCAGGTTCTTTAACACCACAAGTAGATTACTTAATGTCAAAGAAATCAGGCACGCAAAAGAGAGAAAACACTAAAACAACGCAGGTCTCATGAATGAATCAGGTTTCCAAAGTTTCCTGCCCCTCCAAGGTAAAGTATGTTCTATGGTCTTCAAGTTATAAATGAGGACAGAAAAGCCCAGAGAGAGGAGGGAATGTGCCTAATCCATCCACCTGGCAGTGACAGAGCTCAGAATTCTTAATCTTGGATTGTACCGTAAGACTGAGAATCCTAAAAAAGGGGAGGGTATGTAAAATCCTTTCATTCCTGATCTTAGATTACCTATTTGTGAAATGTATGTTTCTAGCACTTAGTGGCATTCAGCCAAATGGCCCTCAGGAAATGGATCCGATGGATGAATCAGTACAGGCCCTGCAGGTGCAGAACATCTGAATTAGGAAAGAAAGACTGGACCAAACCCCCAGATGTTCCCAAGACCTGCGGAGGGCAGCTGGCACAAGCCGAGTCCAGGGCCTGTACCTGAGGACATCAGCAGAGAGCACGGCAAAGCTCACCTTTTCAGGCCACACACCTGCCTCTCAAGCAACATCCAACTTGGACGGATTTCCCCAGAAACCCAGGTAGAGCTGGACTAACTTAACAGGTTCACCACAAACTTAAAAACCTACACTGGAGTTGACTATTTACATTACAAGAAGATTCTTCACTCTCCAAAAGCAATCCTTTGTAGTCTGGGTTTCCGGAACACATCAGTGTTTGTTAACAGATTATTAACTGCTTGGCAGGTTCCCAAACTCTAAAGAAAACTTGTAGCGAAAGCACGGGGAGGGATAGGTTCGCCAGGCTTCGTGCTAAGTGCTTCACTTACAGTATCTCATTTAAGTAATCCTCTTGGCAGGGTTAAAGAGCTCCATTTTACGGGAAAGGGAACTGAGCACAGAGAAGTGAAGTAACTTGCCCAAGGTCACACGGCTACTAGGGCACTAAAAGCAGGGGCTGTTTCCAGCACCACAAGGCATGGCCCGCCTCATGAAGTGCCATTTGCATTTTGTGATCACTGTGTACTAAAATACGCCCCACTGGCACACTGTAATAACTGTTTATTGAAATGAACGGACATAAATGCTAAGAATGCCACGCACAGTAAAAAATGACTGCATGGCGTTTAAAAATTATTACGGGCAAGAGGCATCAAAAGAAAATTATCTGATCGTACCAGGCTAGTGCGCTAGGGGATTCCTGGTGTCAAAAGTCTCACCATTGCAGTCTTATTTCTTTACACACACACACACACAGACATACACACATGATCCTTCAGCCAAAACATTCCACTTGAGTAGATGGGAAAGAAGGCTTAGGGAGGCATATTTCTAGCATATTCCTGATGCCTGCTGTTCCCCCTTCTGCCTCCCAGGACCTGAGATTTATCTTGCCAAGGGTGGGCCTGGGCTGCTACAGGGCAGGACTGGGCAACTGCACCCTCCTCCAAAAGACAGAGGATGGAAGACGTGTGTCACCCTGCGGAGAGCATGTGGGAAAGGGTGGAAGGAAAAGGGAAGGACAAGACAGGGAGAGAAGAGAAGAGAATTGGGGAGAGGGTGGGAGGCAGGACGTTTGGTTAAATTATATTGTCAGCAGCATAGGATAAAAAGCCTTTTCTGCAATTGAAAGCATTTCTAAAAATCAAAGATAGGCCACTGCTGTGCTATGGTGGGGGGATTATGACTGCCTTTGTAAATGTCCTTGAAAGTTCTTATTATGTAGTTTTTAAACAGGTAAGATTTTGGAGCAGAGAGATGTGGGAACATTCGTGGATAGGAAATTCAGATTGACTCACCCAGGGGAACTTGGTTTGTGATGATTTTATAAAATAGTGTTACATATCATCCCTAACACATCCCCCAGGGACCCCCTGAGAACCAGAACCAACACCCATTGGACCAGGTTTCCGGATTTCATAGAGCTCAGCGGAGCTTCTCAAGGCAGGGCCTAGACACGCACAGAGAGAGGGGACATGGGACACAGAGGCGGGAGGCCTACACTAGGAGCCAGGAATGCACTCCGTGGACAAATTGGATGACCTCAGGCAGATCCCTTAACCAGGCTAACTATTGTCCCCTTCCATAAGGTAAGAGGCGGCATCCAACTAGGGATGACAAGATAAAATGCTTTCAAGAGTCGGGCTGGGAACACAGAACTGAATGGGTCTCGGGGACCGTGGTGGCCTAGAGACCTACGAACTGGTCTGCCCCCATGCCGCCAGCTCAGAGACGCTAGAAATTCTATCTTCATGTGGACTCCCTTTATTTTTCTGTTGGCATCAAATTTTTTAAAATGTAAACACCCGAAGGTGACACCAAACATGGAAGCGTTCTCTGGGTCAGATGCTCCAGAAGTTCCCTAACAGTGTGAGGTGCCAAGCCCCTGCTCCATTGCACATGGTACAGGTATTGTCGACCCCATGGCTCCTCCAAGACGCCACTTTTGTCAGAGGAGCCTGGTAGGAGGGTGGCCAGGAAAAGGGTGATCACGAGCTCCTGGGTGGAACTAACCAGATCTGCTCCTACTGTGGGGAGGAGCCTCGCAAGGGGCCAGGTGGGGCCCATCCGAGCTTCCTCGGCCCCCGGGAAAGGTGACACTGTGCTGGGCTAGAGCATTTGTCTCAGCGCCTCTGACTCAGGCTGTGAGCCTGGGCATCTGAAACCTTCCCGGTCCTGCGGTCCAGGAGGCATCGGAGACCCTTCCGGTCCTGGACTCCATCGTGGAGCCCGGCAGGGAACTTCTCTTCCTTCCACGTGCACGAGCATTCTGCATTTCTAACGAGCCCCCAGGTGACGCACCTGCGTCTGGGCCCACACTTTGAGGGGCAAGGCAGCACATCTGTAACTTGCCCTCCCTCCCTTTCTCTTTCTCCCTGTGGCCCACAAACAAGTTTGCCCATCCCCTAAACTCCCTTTCCTCTCAAGCTCTCATTCCTACTTCTATGTCTATGCCTTTTGCCCTAACTTCTCCACCCTTAACTTCCCCTCTCTGTTCAAGCTCCATCATCTGGCTTTTTATCCCCACCCCACCCCTAGAATTGTTCTTTCAGTTTACTAATAACCTTCTAATTTCCTAGCACATTGGCCTCTTCTAAAACCCCATCCAATCCAAGCTCTCCACGTGATAATAATAATAATGGCTGGTATCTATCAGCTGGATATTAAATGCACTGTCCCAAATCTTTACTTCAAATGCATTATCTTACCACCCTATGATGTGTGCCATGATTCACCTCATTTTTACCAACAAGGAAACTAAGGCTCAGAGAGTTAAGTAATTTGTCTGAGACCACATAGCTAGAAAGGTGCAGAGCCAGGACTGGCTACCCAGGCAGGCAACTACAAAGTGCTCACTCTTTCTCCCTGCAACATTTTATCATGAAAAATTTCAAACATACAGCAAGGTTGAAAGGATTTCACAGAGAATACCTGTATCCCCACTCCTAGGTTCTACCGTGAACATCGCATTTTACTGGATGGCTTTATCACAAATCTATGTAAAAACTGTCTCCTTTGAAAAGCAGCCTAGAAAGTACTTTCGAGGCTGAACTCAGAGGTTGCCATTTCTGAATTCGAAAGAATGTGGCATCTCCTGAAGCCCACTCATCCTGCTCCCTTTGGGGCTGGGGAGCCAGGTGGGGGCAGGTGGGAAGCGGAGTGCTGTTGATCTGGGAACATCTGCGCATGTTGTCACAACACACATCCCAACCCGCTCTGATTTCTCCCCTGGCACAGAGCAGGCAGGGAAGGGTATTTGGGGAAAGCTCACCACCTCAAAATACAGCCCTGAGCACTGAGGGCTGCGTCAGCCCATGGTCTTTCTAAAAGTGGCCAGAGGCAGCTCTTGGGACAGGGCAGCCGTGCCTCCCTGCAGAGCCTTCCACCTGCTCCAGTGGGATTATAATAGCACCCCGTGGTAGCCCTGATGCTTCCTGTGTCTTCCAGCTGCAGGGGCCTCTCAGGAGTGGGGTGGGAATGTTGGCAGGGCGATTTTCCACCCAGGGTCTCTCTGTGCACCTAAAGAGGGTTCCAGACCCACAGAATGCAGTGTGAATGGTCCCCTTGGAGTTCTGCAAGGGGGGTATCCCTCTGTCCATGCAATTCATGGAAAAGTTGTTCAGCCATAAAAAGCAGCTTGCTCTGGTGCCCCATGCAAAGTAAAGACCCTGCAACGGGTCCACATATGAAAAGAAAGGCCTTGGGGTAGGTGCCTGGGAGCCCTGGACATTCAGTCCTGCCACCCTGGCCTCCCCACTACTTCCTGCTGTGTGACCTTAAGGAACTTCCTACCTACCCTCTCTGGGTCACAGCTTTCTCGTCTGGGCAAAGGACACCACACAACATGAAAAGGACAGGGAAATTCCAGTCCTTGTCCTACGTCCAAGGCAGCGGGCCAGATCTGGGTGGAGGGGAAGGAGGCTTGCTAAGGAGCTGGGCACGCACTCGGAAGCCCCGATCTAAGCCTTCTGCATGTAGTAGCTGCTTTAATCCTCACATTAACTCTGTGAGACGGGTGTGCTTTTCATCACATTGTATAAGTGGGGAAACTGAGGCACAGAGAGGTTAAAACTCTCCTAAGGGCATGTGGTTGGTGAGAGGCAGAGTAAAGATGGAACGTAGGCAGCGGGTTCTACAGTCTGCATGGGCGACCGCGACAAAAAACGACAAAACGCTGCTTGCCAGGGAAGCCGAAGACCCCCTTTCTGCCCTCCAGGAAGACTCAGTCCAGGGTAGGGAACAGGACAAATGTGAAGATTCAAGTGCTGATAAAATATTTAAATTTAAATAACTCTTTGAGATAATAGTGGGAAAGACGCTGCCAGGGAGAACACGATAAATTGCCAAATGAGTGCTCAGACAAAATCGCTCTAAAGGTCCAGGAAAGGGGAGAAAAACCACACAGACAGCTGTGAGATCATTCTGAGATTGCAGGAAGCCCGGGAGGTTGCACAAAAACTGGCTTTTCATGGTGAACAGGATTTGAACAAGAAAGGCGGAGGGAGTGAGAGCATTGGAGCAAGAATCAACATTCAAAGGGGGCAGCCCTCGTGTTTGGAGAGGTGGGGAGCCCCGAATGACTGAAGATGGAGTAAGGGAGCAGGCAAGGTTCACCGAAGCCAGGTCTGAACTCTACCCTGTAAGTAATAGGGAGCCATGGAGGAGCTTGAGTGAGGGTAGAGGAGTAGCATGACCACGATGTCTGCTGGTGACACAATGAATACACCAGGAGCACGAGAATCCTCTCAAATGTTGGCCAAGGACCCCTTGGGTCTTGATGGCGGAGAGCAAGAGGTTGAGGTCAGGGGACCCCTCAGAGATGACTAGGAAGGGGGTACTTCAGCTGGAAGTCTTCAGTTTGGTTTCTTCCTGGGACTGCTTAGAACTGGCACTCTGTCATCGGGGAAAGCAAACATGATCCAAACCCCTTGCCTCCCTCCGCAGGGTCACATCCAGTGAACAGAATTTTTTTTTAAATGCTATTTTTAATCTTTCTGTTGACCGAAAAAACACTGGGAAGAAATGAAGCATGAACATCAACAAGAGGCTGTCCAGATGCTCCTCTCTCTTCCCTCCCATTAACCACTCGGCCACCCTGTGCACTCACCATATGGCCCACCAGCCAGGCAGCCCCTTCAGGCTGATCTGCTTAATTATTTGGTGGTTATAAATAGAAGCAATGGACAATAGGCTGGGAGGGGTTTTTGATTTTTGTTTTTTTTTTCAGTCTTGCAAACAAAGACAGGGTCACCAGTTGGTAGAACTGGGAAATAGGGGTTTCACTCCCTCCACTCAGGGCATTTTCCTTCCTGAGCCAAACGCCCTCAGGTGGCAGCTGCCCTGGATCTGCTGGGGACCGTCCCCTGCCAGCTGAGCCAGCAGGGAGATGTGCTGGGGTCACTCATGGTTCTTAGAGTGGGGATGGGTTTCAGGAAAGACATCACCCGGGAGACTGGAAAAGTCCGTCTGCTTCAGGTGTCTCCTTACCTATGGGGCAAGACCTAACCGCAGTCACCTGACACTTTTCCTACCTTTCCACTCAATGCACCCATGCTCAGTCTTCACTCCTGCCCCCGCCCCACTCCCAGGTTAGAGCAGCTGCCCCAAGAAGTGGGCTGCTGTGGACCCACAACCAGGAGGTGAGCAGAGCGAATGTGCCCAGTGCCTGCAGGAGGAAGACCAGCACCCAGGTTCCCCTCCTTGCCCTCCCCACCTGGACCCCGCCGCCATCCAGAATGGGCTTTCCGTACTCCACAGGGACGCCCTCTCTTGTCCCAGCTCCTAGATTGTTTTCCCCACCCTCCTCGATCACAGTGGGGACCCAGAGTTGAAGTCCGCTGAGCCTGGTTTGGCCTCCTGGGTCTGTGCCTTTATTAGTTAAAACCATGGGTAAGAGGCTTAATTGCTCAGTGCCTCAGTTTCCTCATCTGTATAATGGGCATGTAACGGTACTGACCTCCTGGGATTGTTTACAAAGACCTGTCAACAGAGAACAGGTAAATGGTGTCACCTATAGCCTGGCACACAGCAAGTGCTAGCTAAGGTGTGTCGCTGGCAGCTTTTTATCCAAAGCTGCCTCCCAGCAACCCATGTGCACTGGACTCAGCACATGTTCGCTGAGTGGCTGGTTTCTCGCTCTGCCCTCTTCCCTCTTCATGCTCCAGAGGAACGGCCAGGTGGCCACCACAGTCTGCATGTTCAACTTTTGTGCCTGAGGCTCCTGGCCCTAAGGGTCTGACACCTGCTGTTTACCCTCTGTCATCTGCCCCTTCCCACCCTGGCTCAGAGGCCCTCACTCCACACAGGCGGCCAAGGAGCGGGGAGAGCCCTCCTTCCTAACACGGTTTGCTTTTCAGCCATTTGTTTGCCAGAGACACGCTGCCATGGTGACACCAGGACTGGGGTTTGATGGGTGCTCACATGCAGAAGCAAAAAGCCTCTGGGGGCCACCGGTCTCCCACAGAGGGGCCAGACTGGCTCCCCAAGGAGTAGGAAAGGCTATCCCTCTCGAGGACCCATGTACGCTTCCCCAAAGGAAGGGTCTTCTCGGTGGTTCCAGCAGGCTTCCGGAACATTCCCGCAGGCCAGGGGCTGGGCTTCTCTTTGCCTCGAATCCACTGCGTTCACAGTCTGCCACAGCCACCTGCCTCCTTCTGATCCACCACTGGCCCCGCTCACGGGCATTGTCAGAGCTCTGTATGGGTGTGGTCATGGCCTGGAAAATTCTTCTTAGGGGACTGTGGCTGGGCTAGGCTTCTCGGAGATCACAGCGGGCAGGGTGAGACGGTGGCAGCCCCTTGTGAAGCACAGAGTCCTTAGCACCCAAGGAGTCCACTCTGCCTGGCACCGCATAGGACCACAGGTAGAACATGAGGGAGTGAACTTGGATTCAGAAGCTGGAGGGTCAAATCCTAGCTGGGCCACTTCCTAGCTGGGGGAACACTGGTGCTTCCTTTAACCTCTCTGAGCCTCAATTTCCTCATCTGGGAAATGAAGCTAAAAGTGCCTTTCTGCTTTTAGCTTCTTGTAGTCTGAAAGGGACTGCTTTCAGACTACAAGACTCTAACCTGGAAAGGTAACAGGCATGCAGTAGGAGCTTACTTAATGCAGCTGGGGCTTGTGAGCATGCAGAATTATCGTGGTGACTTGTTCAGACTCCTGCTGCTCTGGGAAAAGGCTTGGTCCTGAGACTCCCCAATGTTTCCCCACAGCACAAGCTCCAAGGATGACAAAAGGAGGGGGAAGAAAAAGAGACCTTTTCTCTCTTCTTCAAAAGCCGCAGCAGCCAGATGAAGTATGGTGTAGGTGGCCAAGCAGCGAGATCCTTAAATAGCAACTAATGACTTTGATTGGAATTAATAATGAAACGACACCTGTTAGCTGACTTGAAGCCACTTTAATTTGCCACATGGCAATTCTGTTCACTATCTTATCAGCTGGTTCCTGAGCTGTAAAAAGCTATAAAGCAACACGATGTGCCTTGCTTGTCTCCCTTGCTGAGAGGTGGAGGCTGTCCTCAGGGTAGTCACCAACCCCAGGGCACCCAACCACTCTGGAGGTCATCTTGGGAGTTCAAACAGGCTCAAGGACTCCTGGCTCCAGCAAGCCCTGCAAGCCCTAGGGAGCAGCTGGGAGGCGTCTCTGAAGGTGAAAGCTGCCCCCGAGCAAGGGGAAAACCAGACCCCAGAAGTTACTGACTCCATGACTGGGTCCTTGCAAAGCCTTGCTGGAAGGCAGATGGAATTCCCCACTTGAGCAAAGAACAACAGCGTCACCACCAACATTATCTCCCAAGACAGGGGCAGGACATGGAGAACTAAACAGACCCACGGCACCCCATGAGATGTGGTTACTATAGCAACCCAACTGTGGTTGCCTGAGCACCTCTGAGATGGATGGATGTCCAGGGCTTGCCCCAGCAGGGCCAGAATTCTGGAATCCCAACAGCAAGGAGCACCCAGCAGTGTTTAGAGTTGGAAAGCAGGCTTTGTTCAGGTTCAGAAAAGATCAGGGAAGTTACAGGGAAAAATGTGGCCAGGATCTCAGCTTCCTATAAGGCAAGCTCCAAGAATATCCAGCAGCCCCAGCCAGGTGCCTGGAGCTGCCCATGGGTGAGCTGAGCTGAGCTTTGCTGGGGATGTTAAAGGAAAATAATCCACCTCTGGGTCTTCCATGTCTCGCCCCGCCCCCACACACACATGCACACACACACACACACACACACACTGCAAGCACACATGGAGAAATCAAAAAATATAAAGGTCTTGCCATTGTTCAAAGAAGCCTATGGTTGATTTGCTGATCAGAAAAATATTGATGAGTGACCAATTTCAATAAGATCCTTTGACGAAAGTTTCTAGTTACTTCTATTACTACGGCAGTACTGTAACTGTTATTTTAGCTGTGCGATGTTTCCTAATAGGACTCGGCACTGAGAGGGATAGAGGGACCGAGAGAGGACTGAAACCCAAACCCAGCACCAGGTACCAGCTAGCACAATTAGCAGCCAGAGACTGGCTTCCTGAATGCTGATATGGAATAACTCCGGAAACTCAATCACACCAGGGACCTGCTTACTGTCCACAGATGTCATCGCACTCATTACTCAAGGCTGAGAGAGGCCAGCACGGACAGGCTACAGGGCCACTCCATCCCTCCTCCTTCGTCAAATCCCAAAATACCACAGCAACACCCAAGCCAGGGCCTCTGAGGACACACGAGAGGAAACCCAACTTCATGCAGCAGGGACTGAAGGTATGGCCCTCGTCAGCCAAGAGGCAGCCTGGGCTGGAGAAGCAGAGGGTCAGGGGAGGCTAGAGAAGCGAACAGGACCAGTGGGAAAGAGAGGAAGACACTCGGCAGGTGAGGCTGGTGTCAGGAAGGAGCTGGTGGGCCCTGGGGAAGCTGCTTCCATGAAACGAGGCTTTTGTCTCTGTGGGCTCCCGACACCCCCAGCGCCAGGCTAAGCAGATGCCCAGTGAAGCTGCGCAGTCACTGCCTACGAAGACCCCTTCACTATGGCACTGAGGAATGGAGACAGACAAGCCTTCCAGGCCAAAATCCCAGCTTGTCACCATGCAAGAGGCTGCTAGATGCCCGAACAATAGGGGTTGCCTGGCTGGTGGCTTCTGGTCTAGATGCCAGTCCAAGGGCTTGGGGGGCAGTCACTCCAAGCTTGGGAGTTAGGGATGCCCTACCGAGATCCCCTGTGCCCCCCTCAGAAAAGCCCATGAAGAGGAATGAGTGACTGAGCCCAGGGAGATTCTCCAGGCGCTTGTCATCTGCCCAAGAAGTCACCTCAACCTTCATCAAGGATGAGCTGAGCCCTGAAAATCCAGACCTCATGCGGGAAGAAGCAGATAATCTCCCCAGCTGCTCAAGATGAACTGGCTGGAGGACAACGAGTAAAGGCCAGTCCGGGTCACTTGAGAAGACACATCCCCAGGTTGGCCTGGCTTCCTTAAAGTGGGTGGGGACAATAGGCTTCAGAGGATAACTAGAAAGCAAACAAGCAAGGACACACAAGAGATGGCCCCTGGCCATGTATCAACAGTGACAGCCTCTCTACCCAGGCATCCATGCTAGGATGCTTTTCCTGCTGGCTGTCCCTCACAACATCCTCTTTTCCTGCCTCCATGCCTGAGCTCACACCATTACACTCACCTGGCAAGTCACTCCTGTTCCCCTCTGCCAACCAACACCCGGCTTGTCCTTCAGGGTCCAAGTCAAACTTAAGCTCCTTCATCAAGCTGTGCCTGCCATGGAGATGTGCTGGCCCAACCCTCCCCTTGAAGGAAGGACTTGTGGCCCAGCTCCACCAAGTGGGCTTAACGGACAGCCCCCGGCTGTCAGCTCTTCCAGGGCCAGCCTCAGCTGCGGAGAGTGGCCTCATCCAAGATCACCCCACCTAAGACAGCCTGGTGACAGACTGAGATGGGGTATGGAGGCCCAGCCATTTCAGCTGAAATGGTTCAACTCTGTTGGACAAATTCACTCCAGAGCTCCCTGCCGGGTTGGCTGAGGCTTTGTGGAAACTGTATGGGCCTCAACTTGTCCCTCTGGTCACTCCTGCCTCTGCCCCTCCTTTCTCAGGTGTGGATCCCTGATAAACTTCTTGAGCCCACACTCAGCATCTGTTGCCAGAGAGCTCAATTTGCAGCATGCCCATCCCTGTCCACAGGTTCAGCCACTAGCCATTACTATGACGGCTCATGTTTCACCCATAGAATATGCCCAATAAACCTTTGATAAATAAACACATGGGATAATTTAATGTTTGCATTTGTTGACTGGCTCTTGCAGAGCCTACGTACACCTCTTCCAGGCACACTCACAGTGAGGGGCTCGTTGGACCCTCAGCATCGTAAGTGATGGATCAGGCTTTTGCTCCCTGGAAGGCCAGCTTTAGAGGCACCCTCTCATCACAATGCTGCCACTAGACACAAACAGCTTTGCTCGCCATGGTACCTTAATCAAGATGGCGTGACACCACCGTAAATGTTTAAAAGGTTATAATTAGAGATATATTAATAGTGAAAGCAACCCAGGGCTTAGTGTTACTAAAGGTATTTACAGAATTTAGTGCAATATTAATATAGCAGGGTTTATGGTGTCATGCCTAAAATTTTGAGCAGGCTGATGTTCCAAGGGGACACTCAGTGAATGTCCATCCAAGCCAGGACTTCTCTGGCCTGATTCTTCTCTGCCTAATGTCAGAGTTCTCAGGAATAGACACATCCAGAGTGTGTCCATCCTCATGAACAGTGATGAGATCGTGCTACTTAAAAGCCGGGACAACCACACCAGAACACCAGCTGAAGTTCAGCGAAGCAGCTACAGCTCCTCAAGCTGCTGGAAACACTGTGTCCCAGGTGGGGAGCTCACAGCATTGTGACTCCATGGGCTCCTATTTGAACGCAATCTTGCAAACAAGGGCCAGCACTTATCAGAATGAAGGAATTGTTTTCCAGTACATCTCAGCCTGAGTCTGCAGATTTCACATGACACGGAGGATAGCCTATCAGTCAATCAACAAAGACGACAACTGCCAGAGTGCCTACCATCGGCTGGGCTTCTGCACATGCTCACTGTATCCCTACAACAATCCTACAGGGCAATTGTTGGCACAGTCACTTTACAGATGAGGAAACCAAGCCTCAGCGAGTCTGCAGCTCACCCAAACATCACAAAGCTGATCAGCAGCAACGTCTGAATTTGAATTCAGGTCTGTGCAGTTCCTGCTTGGCTCAACCAGGGTTGTTTCTGAGGACAGAAGGGGGATGCCCTTTCCCCATCTCCCACCTGGCTACAGGAAGGAGGGAGTTACCGGACTCTAATCTTCTCTGTGCCTGCCCCGACCCCTGGCACAGTCCCTGTCCCCCAGATACTGCAGGAAGACTGGCCATGCCTCGTGGTCACACCCAGACCACTGTGAGCCCCTAGATCAGGCAGGGTGATCATGCAGATAGAGTTAAACTTGGGGTGGGGGCCCCAGGAGAGCAAAGCATGCAGACATCTAACTGGGGTGCTCTTCTAGATGGAGCCAGGTGGTGGTGGTAGTTGGGGATTAACTTTTGCAAAAGTTTATTAGAGAATGAAGTAAGTGGGTTAATTTAATTGGAGTGTGAAAGACATTTTGATGGTGATAAGGAGGCGAGGTGATGATTTATTTATAATCGACAAGGTTGTATCTGGCTGCTAGGATAATTATACACTTTAGAAATGCACAAAGTCCTTTAGTACAATGGGGGTCGGGGCTATTAAGGGGAAATCCTGTCAAGGAAGCTCCTGCCTGCCCAGGAGCATGACACCGCTAGGAGAGCTACTGGCCTGGCCACTTGGCTTCCGTTAACCCCAGCTGTGAACTGGGGAATGAATAATCTTTAAATTCCCTTCTAAAAAACGAGGCCTTTTCCAGGGATAAATACTTCACCTCCATCTGCTTCTGATGATGTTTTCTTATCTCATTTCAGGGACAAAGAAGGATCCTTCATGTCTTGCATCTGATCCCTTGTTTTTATTTTGCTGGCTCATGTTTAAGTTCCAGCTCTTGGATCCTGACTAATCAAGATGCTGATAAAGGCAGTGGCTCACGCCTGTAATCCCAGCACTTTGGAAGGCTGAAGTGGGAGGATAACTTGAGCCCAGGAGTTTGAGACCAGCCTGGGCAGCAAAGCAAGACCCTGTCTCAACAACAACAAAAAAATTTTTTTAAGTCAGCCAGGAGTGATGTTGTGTGCCTGTAGTCCCAGCCACTTGGGAGGCTGAGGCCAGAGGAACACTTGAGCCCAGGAGTCGGAGGCTGCAGTGAGCTATGAACAAGCCATTGCACTCCAGCATGAGAAACAGAGTAAGACCTTGGCTCTTAAAAAAAAAAAAAAAATGCTGATAAAGATGTCGGACAATGTAGCAACCAATTTAACGATGGGCAGATGTAAATTCAAACCCTAGATTTGGGAAAGTTCCTTAATCTCATCTGGAAAACAGGGATGGTGGCACCTACCTGATAGGGTTGCTGTAAGGACAAAACCTGGCCGCAGAAGCAAACCTAGTACATACAAAAGCCCATTATCATGCACTTTAGATTAAATCACGGTACAGGAAGCCCTGCAGGTTGATCTCTAGTGATTCCGGCTTGACCTGTTTGCATGGAGTCTAGCTAGCCTGGCTCCTGTGGCCAACATTTGCATCTCGAAGGACTCACAAGAACTCTGCTTAACATTCCAATGAAAATTATTTCTAAGGATAAGCCACAACATCCTTAGAATGGAGATTCCAAAATCCATTTTCTAACACCCACTGAGAAATTCTAACAAGTACAAGAAGTTTCAGAATGCTAGAGGTGGAAAAATCTTATCCCACTATTCTAAGATTCTCCAAAGGAAGTAGCAGGGACCAGATCTGTCCTCCCACCTGAAACGACTAAAAATTCAGACAAGATATCTGAAGCAGTGTTCACATTGGAGCTCAGGCAGGGAAGGTCAGCAAGCCCTGCAGTTGCCACAGCTCACAGCTTAGAGAGGAGGGACCCCCGGCAGAGCCCAGAGGTCTCACTGAGTTGAGGAGAGGAAGGTGGGATTTCAGGGATACCCAGGAGCTAGTGCTCACAGAGCAGGGGCCAGAAAGGCGATAGCTACCCGTGGAATACTCTAGAGATCAGCGGAGGGAATCCCTGGAGTCTTTAACTAATATTGATCGACACAGACATGGGTGAAAACCACCCAAGGCAGGAGAGAGAAACACCCTGAAGGACCAGACAGAACACTTCCCAGAGCTCATACAGGGCTAGGACTTAGTTCACGTTCCCACCAGTCAGAGTGGATACCTCAAAGTTCACAGGGCACCAGGTAGAGAATTCAGAATAGCATTGTCTCTGCAGTGGAGAAAAATTAGTCCTAGATGAAGGCAGCTTTAGTCCAACCTACATAAAAAGCAAGACCCAAAAGAATCAAACTAGCTCCATATAACTTAACCATGTTCTAGGGAAAAAAAAACTCAAGAATAATTTACAGGAGTACTAAAATATCCACTAACCAACAAGGTAAAATTTCCAATGTCTGGTATCCAATTAAAAACTACCAGGCATCTAAAGAATCAGGAAAATTCAAACTATAATGAAAAGAAAAGTCAATCAAAAGACCCCCGATTTTACAGTCACGACTTCAGTATTTTTCAGGACCCTACCATAGAATCCACCAGGTCCTAGAAATACATTTCAAAGTGCCTCTCCAGTTCTTTGCTAGAGACTTTCTCTCTCTTTTTTCTGTCTAAAGATAGTCATCCTAGGTATAGACAACAGAGAAACAAAACAGAACAACAGAA
This sequence comes from Mirza zaza, assembly GCA_008750895.1. Taxonomy (NCBI): domain Eukaryota; kingdom Metazoa; phylum Chordata; class Mammalia; order Primates; family Cheirogaleidae; genus Mirza; species Mirza zaza. The sequence continues at coordinate 121,584 of VSMD01055748.1, forward strand.
TTGCTAGCTTTCTATATCTTGTTTCTCTGTTTGCCAACAGTTTCCCCTTTCCCGAGCAGTGATACTATCCCATCTTGTTCATTTTATGTGCACCTGGAATTTTACAAAGGCCTGTGGCTATCTTTGGCAGTTTTCACCAGTTTCAGTTCATTGTATTTCAGCCTTCCTGAACCTCTTTTGATCTGCCCCGAGTTAGTCATTTGTAAGGTTTTGCCTGTTACGGTCAGAGTTAGTCAGCGATCACTACGTAGGAACGCATTCTCTTCTTCCTGATGCCTTCACATTTTCCTTCTTCACTTGGGGATTGATGATTTGGTTCTTTAATTAATGGAGCACACCCAAAATGCTACAGTTGGAGCCCTCCATCCCTCTTGGGCTATATTCCCTTTGAAGTCTTGATATAAACTGCCGTCTAAAGCCATCTAGAAGAAGAAATCCATAAACGGGCCCAAGCATCCTGGAATTGTATTTCGCTATGATCCATCCTAGATGAACTGAATAAACTTAGATTTATCCACAACACTGACATTTTTTGCAATGAGGGCACCCGAAAGAGTTGCCCCAGCCCCTGGGATGGTGGATCCCCCAACCAACAGGTACCTGTGGCCATTGGCTTTAACTTCCTCACTTTGCTGCCTTATTAATTCTCATTCCTTACACTCATAAAGTTATAAAATAAGAGATGAACTTTTGGTCTCTTTCTGTTAATCATGCATTCATTTATTTAAGCAAACAGATATTTACTGAGGACCTGCTATGGGCCTGGTGGCATTTTTCCAACCCTTGTTTCCCTTCCAAACCTCACAGCAAATGTGAGAGGCAGAATGGGATCCCTACTCCCACTTTAAAGATGAGGAAGCTGACATTTCTAAAGAGGCCACATAACCAGCTGGGTTTCATGGCGGCTAACAGAACTTGAACCCAGCACCCCTTGTACCAAGCCCCTCCCAGCCAAGTATCGCTCGCTGCAATCACAGCACCAACCTGGTCATAGCAACGAGTGGAAATGGCCCCTGCCCTCCCACCCAAACTGCTCTGGGACTCCTCAGCATCCTCTTCCCTTTGAGTGCTCCCTTGCCATCTGTGATGTCTTTCTCTCAGTTTGTTCACATCCTCAGGGTTCCTACAAACTTTAAAAGTGGGCTTCCCCTGAATCTGCACTTGTCCTCACTGCCAAGGTGATGGGGAAGGGTCAGGCAGACCTAAGAGACCGGAGGATGAGCCACACCTTGTGTCCCTCCCTCCCCATCAAGCCTCCACCTCCAAGGACCAGCAGGCTGGAGAAGTGACTGGCCCCTGGGCCAGAGCAGAGAGAGAGCCAGAGTGCCATTCCCTCCCCCGTCGCCGCTGCACTGGGTGGAAACTGGGTCAGAGCTGGCCAGCCCATTCATTTAATCCAGACTCCCCCTCTCCATTCAGCTTTTAGTCCTCAGAGCTTTCAGTCCAAGGAAACGCTATTTCCTCTGCAAAATAAACAAAATAAATTAAGCCCTTGCTCTTTGATCTCAGGGCTTTTGTGTGCCTGATAGACTGGACAAAAAGGATCTGCCATCCTCCTGGCATCTCAGAAACACCGCAAAAAATGCAGCTGTGGCTTCCAGCCACCTGCCGGCACCTTGCTGGGAATGGAGCTTGGCTGAGGAAGGTGCTCTCTGCCACCTAGTCACCTGATAAAGCAAGAAGAGCCTGCATGAGGCATGACAGGGGCAGTCCAAAGCATCAAATGAGGCAGGAGCTCTCATTTGTCTTTAGCCACCCAGGGCCAATTTATTGTTCTCTCCTCGTTCCCACCGCAGGGCCTTTGTACTGGCTCTGGTCCCCACGTGACACGCTTTCTCTCGAGATCTTGGAAAGCCGGCTCCTTCTCACCCCTCACAACTCAGCTTGAACATGACCTCATGGGAGATGCCTTCCCCATCAAAGGTAGCCCCTGAACCCCGAAACGCTCGTTACTCTATCCCAGCACCCCGTTATAGTATCAGCTCGGCACTTATTACCATCAGAAATTATCTTGCTGCTATATTTGTCCTCGTTTGTTTTCTGACTCCACTTCTACCTCCACGACAGCAGGGACACGGTCTACCTCGATCAGCGCCATCTCCCCAGCAGTCAGCAAAACGCCTGGCATATGGCAGGTGCTCGGCAAATGTTTACTCAAGGAGGGAGACTGAACAGAGAACACTGGGCTCTGTGTCCAGCGCCAGCTCTGCCTGCCTCGAGCGCTGTGTAACGCATCCAACCAGGATCCACATGCACGGCACAGCACGGCTGCCACCGGCTGCAGGAGCACCCTGGAGGGAGTGGATCTGTGTGCTCAAGATCATGGAAGGTTGCCCGGGCAGATGAGATGCACCGTCGGTTCTAGAAAGGTAGGGAGCAGAGAGGGAAGTTTCCTAACAGGCCGGCTCTGCCAGAACAGTTGAAGGACAACAGTCAGTTTGCAGAAAGAACCCTAGACCAGAGGACGGCCACTCTTGCTGTGGGTGGTTCTCTGCACTCTCAGATTTCCCAGGCGTGAGAGGAGGTGGTAGGATTATCAGTTATGTTGACTCTTTTGGTGGCACAGACCAACCTGAGAACCTGAAGAAAGATACCCACTCTCTTCCTAGAGCAATGCATGTGCATACATGGAGACGAAACACGCCTGCCTTTCCCGGAGGGGCACGGACTCTCTGATGTTCATCCACAGGCCCCAGAACAAGAGTCTCACTTAAAGGCTCTCGGGGCATTTGCCTGCGGCTCTCAGACCCAGTCCCTACCCCTCCACTACAGCTCCCTTGCCCTCTTCCTTCCGGGTGGATCTGTTCAGGGTAGACATGCATGAGAAGCCAGGCATTTCCCTGTCTTTCTGCATTGGGTGGTGTCTCCGCAGTAGCTCCATCACTTCCTCTGTGGTCCTACCCCGCCCAGTAGGCTTTCTGAAGTTCTAGCATCTTCTAGGTTCTGCTGGATCCTGGGATCTAGAAAACCAGCTCTTCCCTTCTCCCTCCTGCCCTAGGGCTGCTGTTATTCTCTGGGTCACCTCCCTCTTTCCTGCCTGGCTTTTGATCTCTCTGACCCCTTTACAAGTAGCTCCCATGTAAATTCCACTACTGGACTTCTTGGCATGAGCTCTGGTTTTCTCTGGGTCCCTGCTGGGCCAGCCTCCCTCCAGCACGGCATTCGGAAGCCTGGGAGCTTCCAGGAAAGGCCAGTCTCAGCTGAAGACACAAACCCCTAGGAAAGTCAAGGAGATGGAGGGGCTAGCAAAACCCACGTTGCCCACGAGTACAACAGCCCTGTCCTGTCCGGTTCCACTCCAGGAAAAATGAAAAGCCTTGAGATCGCCGCCTAGTTAAACCATTTACTGCCTTTTTGTGGAAGAGAAAAACAAATGTGAGGCCCTAAGCAACCGTCCATCAAATCATGCTCTCATTCAGATCCCATGGCAGCCCTGGAGAATGTTCCCAGAGTTCCTGTGTGGGGGCTCATGCTAGCTATTAAATGCTCCCCGCAAAAAAGACCCAGGGAGCAGGAGAGCCAGCCCTGTGGCATCAAAGACACACGCTGTCTAGATTTTGTTAACACACACATACCCACCACGGGCATTTAAACACATACACACATCTGCACACAGGAGACACATAAATGCACACATCTGCACACATGCATACACACTAACACACAAAACCACTCTCACAGACATATTTACATGCACAAACACAAATAGACATACAAAAGCACACATGCCCACAGGCATGTAAACATGCACATATACATACACCTATATATGCTCACGTGCTCACGGGGACCCTTACATACCTCTACACACGTGGGCATACCCAAAGAGACAAACACACGCTCTCACACGTACACTCACATACTGCCTGATGTTTTTAGCTTTTGCCTTCACCAATAGACACAGGAGCTTTCTAGGAAGACTCTAAAGTCCCTGAGAAAGGAACTGTGTCTTGCTCACTCCCCTGAGCCCGGTCCACCCACAGCATGGTGCTCACGAAGGAAGCTGTCCCACCCCTGGGCCTTAGGTGCATGAGCAGAGCTTGGTCCAGAGGTGCTGGCCACTGTCCCTATCACCCTGAGTGTCCAAGCAGGGCTCTCTCGCCCCCCTCCAGAGAGGCCCTCTCCCGCCTGTCCCTGCCTGGGAACCAGTCCGCCTCTTGCCAGCCTCTGGGCAGAGCGTTGCTGATAACGCCTCCACCAGAAGTGGAGAAAGTGTGACGAAACTCAAACCAAGTCATTTGGTGACCTGTCTGGGAACAGAGCCAAAGGTCCCCCTGGGGTGGGGAAGGGGTGGCAGAAACCACTGGCTAGAGTGGCCCCCATTCCCAAGCATACGGGATTTCCGGCTGGACTTTATTAAGTGAAAGCCAGAGCCAGGAGCTCAATTCTACCTGAGGAGACAGGAACTACAGCCCACTCCCCTTCACACCACCATCTTGCCAAACAGTGGCTCCGCGAGAGCCCCCGGCCCTGCAAGGCCTGGAAGATACCCGGTTTTTGGCACCGTCTCACTGTGCTGCCCAAGCCTGATCTGTCGCCCTATCCAGGCCTCAGTGTTTCCTCCGCTTCTATAAAATGGGGCGAGTAACGTCTCCATCCTAACAGTAAGGACCCAGTGCCGAGGAACAGGGACTCTGGCCCCACGGGCAGTGGGACCTAGGAGAGAGGCAGCTCGAGAAAGCCGGAGGAAGAACGTTCTTTGGCGGCACCTCCCCGAAGAGCAGAGAGGAGCCGCTCTGCAAGTTAAGTAATTGATGGAGCACGCTCTAAAAATACAAACTAGGTTAGCACTCAGGGTGGTTTATTGCTCCAGGAGCGAGTTAATTCAGGCACTCGAGTCTCCGCGGATCGGAGCTGTGAGCCCAGAACAGTAGGCTTGTAAACCGGGGCCTCGCAGAAGCCAGCGGAGATGCGCCGCGTACTGAGAGACTGAACAAGATGAAACCAGAGAAAATGGGCCCGGGAAGCGAGGGGACTGGGGGTAGTGGGACCCCAGGCCTCGGGGGCACAAGGGAAAGGAGATGACATGCAAATCGGTAACGGGGGGCCGGTGGTTTCACAGAATCACGGGCTACTCCCTCCTGGATTGGGGTGCAAAGGCCCCAGACTCCCCGCTTCAGGGAGCCCCTCGACCAGACTAGCAGCATCGGCGTCACCAGGGCCCTTGTCAGAAATACGAACCTCAGGCCCCACCCCAGACCTTCTGAATCTGCATTTTCACAAGACCCTCAGGAGAGTTCTTGTGCACATTAGAGTGTGAGAAGTACTGAATCAGGAGTCAAAACCCCTGAGTTCTGGTCTAGCCGTCGCCATCAAATTGCTGTGTGGCTTTGTGGGAATGGCTTGACCTCTCTGGGCACTACCGTTTCCTCATCTGTGCTATGGGATGGGTGGAAGTTTTGTTTTTCTCTCCTGGGATCTGGAACGTGCAAGTCAGATCCTTCATCTGCAAGGTCTCAGGAAAGTGGGGGGGAGGCCTTTCTGAGTAAATAATCCCACTCTCTACCAGGCTGATTCTCTTCTCCTTTCTTGGAGCCATTTAGTGCGCAGAGAGGCAGAGGGAGAAATGATCCTTGAAAGACACACTGCAGTCAGGAAGAGGGCTTCATTTTAAACCTAATGTCTCTCAATTAAAAAAAAAAAAAAAAGTTAAAAAAAGCCACAGCCTCTTACTAACGGAGAAACATGGATCTGAGTCATGCTACGTCAGCTGGAGTGTTCTGGCAAGGTCTCTTGCCTTCCTTCGGGCAATTCGAGTATCACCACTGAATTCCCATCTGAGAAATGAGGCTTCCTCGGCTCAGAGAGGGGAAGGGAGTGGGTGACGGTCACACAGCCAGCGAGAGGCAGGGCCAGGATGAGGGGCATGACAGCCATGGCCTTGACAGCCAGCCCAGACTGGTGAGGACAGGAAGGGAAAGGCCATCTGACGATGGTCGTAGTTGGACAGAATTGGGAAGACAAATCTGCCGTGGGAGAAAATCATATCGCAGAGTTGAGATAGAAAATGTCTACATTAGTGCTAAACTTGGTTCATCAAATTCATTGCTTCCCTCCGTTAGCTCCAGAGGCTGAGACGGCCAATTGCCTGTCTCCTACACAGGACTGGGGTTGTGTGTAAATCAACTTGGGTAGGGAACAAAGGACACAGCACAAATTCTAACCCAAAAACAGACGAGAGACTTGAGCACACCCCCAAAATGGAACGCACACATGCACAGTAGTTCAGACATGTAGGTTCTGAGAAGGCCAGGCCTGGGTCCTTCTTGGCCTCCACCTTTGCAGACCTTTGCATAAGCCAGGATCCTGTCCTGTCCACAGCTGCTTTCCAAGGGAGACAACGGCAAACTGCTTTCCCTTCCCTGGGCGTTGGGAAGGGCAATTGAGGCTGGAGTCAGCTAAGAGCAAAACTGAAAGCCCCAGACCGATGGGAACCAGGCAGCCTGCAGCTATGAGGGCATTTTAATCCAAACAGAAATGCACCTTCACTCAGCCTTCCTTTCTGGCACCAGGTGGCACCTCCCATCTCTGGAGCTGCTTGGCTTTCCCAGTTCTTAGAAGGCATCGTGGTATTCCACAAACACCTGGAGTTTGGGAGTTAGAGGAGACCGAGTTTGAATCTGGACCCTGCTTCCGACTAGCTGTGCCCACCTTGGGTGAGCCACTTAAACAGACTAAACCTCAGTTTTCTCATCTGGAAAAATGGGGATAATCATAGTGCCAGCCTCAGAGGGCTACAGGGAAAATTAAATAAGGCAACACCTACAAAGCACCTTGTTGGCACCTGGCAAACGGCAGTCATCTAATGAGTGTGGGCTCCCTCCCCCAACATAAAACAAACAAAAACTGTCCAGTGGTGGATTCTTCCTAGCTATATTCTCTTCCCTCATTCATTACATTAAAAGGGTGGACCAGTCCAAGCCAGATTCCCAGTTCCATCCTTCAGCCCAAGGTTACTCTAATGCACAGCTACAGAGGATGCTGCCCACACTGTGGTCTAGATGTATAGCACCCCCTGGGGTTGGACAGTCATCCACGGGATGCTAACAGGGAAAAGACAGATCCAAATCCACCCTGGCAGAAGAGGGAAGCCCGGCAGGAGCACACCCTTGGCAGGAGCACCAAGAGCTGATAGTGAGCTGCTGAAAGTGGAAACAAAGGCAGGTCGGGTGGCCCCGGGCTGCACCCGCCTGTCCCTAGGCCAGTCTCTCTGCCCGTCTGAAATCTGGCTGACCTCACTCCTCACTCCCCGCACGGGCCCACCACACCCCTCTTTCACCTGGTCTCCCTGACTAGGTAGTAAGCTACCCGTGGGCAGGGGAGCAAGGAATATCCCTGTGGTCCTCTTGAGCTGAACACGTTGTGCTAGGAGAGCCGAGGTCTGCGTCATCTGCTGGCTAGCTGTTTCTCCAGCTCCAAAGGAAGACTGACATAGCCACCTCCTCAGGGAGGTTATTAGAAAGCCCAAATGAGCTTGCTCGTTCACTCACTTATTCAACAGGCATGCACTGAGAACCTCCCCCATGCCACATGCTATGCTAAGCTCTGGGAGTGCAATGGTAAAAGGCAGACAAGATGCCTGTCCTCAAAGAATCTGTACTCCTGTGAGAGACGGAGGCCAATGGAGCACATTAACAAATGTTACATGTTATGATGTATATGCTACATTGTGATAAATTCCAAGAAAGGAACTCCAGGTGTTTGAAGGCTTCAATAGTCATAGAAAGACGGATGCAAAAGACAGGTGAATCCAGCTCTAGCAAGATAGTGACGGGCCAGGAAGGGAATAGGGGCAGGAGGATGTGAGCAAATAAGCCAGCCCTACAAGAGGTTTCTGTCCACTTCGATGCCCACTCACAGCACCGAGGGCTTGCCTGTTTTGTCACGTGGAATGGCAGTGCCCACCGGGGAGGCAAGTTACCGCCTTTGATTTGAAAGCCCTGGAGAAAGTGGACCCTCAATCATATAAATGGGAGTTGAAGAAAGAAGAGAGAAGAAAGGGAGATGGGAGGGAGGAGAGAGGAGAAAAGGGGAGGGAGGCGAAAGGAAGAGGAGAAAAAAAGGAAGAAAAAAATAGAGAGGGGGAAAAAAAAAGAAAGGACCCTGTGCCGGGGAAAATCCAACTAGAAGAACACCAGAGCCTGTCCCATGATCTCAAGGTGACCTCTAGGCCAGACTGTGAAGGGCACCGTGTTTTAAAGCTATTGCCACCTCCATGAGACATACGCCATCACTTCCCATGGCTCTTGGCACCTGTTTTTAAAAATCTTACATTCCAGTTGCTTAAGCCCATTCAGATGCTTAAGCCCAGTGAGTGTGTCAGTTTTCATCTTAATCCATGGCTATATTGCCACACTGTTGGCAGGACACCAAATAACTACACTTTCCCCAGCCTCTCTCCTGACTGCAAATTTTCGCAGTGGAAAGTCCATCTCCGAAGCAGTTCATCTGCAGTAATATCGGCTGAGCAGCGTTCAGCAGAGGTAATACCAGGGGAATAGAAGACCCCAAGGGGTTACGAGTGCGGATATGGTGGTCCAACAGGGTCCCAGACATCGCAATCTAGTTTGGTTTAACACTCGGCCACAGATTCCAGTGCGTGGACATTTGGGTCTGCCAGAGCCCACCATAAAGGGAACCTCTTATTCCAACGCCTCATGGGCCCATAGGGAAAGTGAGCTTGAGGTGTGTGGGCCTTCCTACTTTGCTGCCTGGCAAAGTGAAGGTTAGTTCCCAATGTGCCTGACTTAGGAAAGAAAACAGGACAGTGGTAAGAGGGACCAGAGAGCAGGGAGTCCAGAAGTTTGGGAAAGGCTGTCCCAAGAGGACAGGGAGGCCCAACAGGCCACTCACCAAGTTCTGTATTCATAGACGCCTTGAATTTTGACCTTGAAGCTATCCCTGATGAGGTTATATACACATTTACGGAGATCTGCTCATGAAATGGGGAAAAGACGACACCATCAAGTTTAAACTTTTATCCTGTTACCAGATCTCATCCTGGTAGTACACTAGGAATTAATGTTAAGGTTACATATTAAGTAATTATCTTCTGAATACCACAATCAGATTGCATTTGATTTTTTTCTTTTTAGAAGAGCTCATTTATTTAATTCATGTAAACGTTTTAAATAGATGACAATTTGCATAACCCTGCTTTGGCACTTCTTCTTCTTCTTTTTTTTTTTTTTGTTTCTCAATAGTGTTAGAACCAGGAGATTCTGGAGTCAGACTGCCTGGCTTCTAATCCTGTAGCTGCGTGACTGCAGACAAGTGACTTAGCTTCTCTTTGCCTATTAACTTATGTCCCCCCAAAAAATTCATGTTGAAGTCCTAAGCCCCAGTACCTCAGAATATGACTGTATCTGGAGACAGGATCTTTAAAGAGGTGATAAAATTAAAATGAGGTCAGTAGGGTGGGCCCTAATCCAATATGACTGGTGTCCTTGTGAGAAGAGGAAATTAGGACACAGACATGTATAGAAGGAAGACAACAGGAAGACACACAGAGAAGGTGGTAGCCTTCTACAAGCCAAGGAGAGAGGCCTGGAACAGATCCTTCCCTCACAGCCCCTTGACCTTGGACTTCTGGCCTCTAGAACTGTAAGGAAGTAAATTTCTGTTGTGTAAGCCACCTGGTCCCGAGTACTTTGTTACAGCAGGTGTAGCCAACTAACACAGTGCCTCACCTTCCTCATTAAGAAAATGGTAACAGTCCCTTCCTCACGGAGTCGAGTACCCAGTTCCTGGCACCTAGTGAGTGCCCAACACGTTTCTTATCCTTCTTATTATTAATAGTGAGACGTAGCCCAACCTGGTCTTGGCACACTGGTTTATCTTGCTCTTCTGAGTGAGCAGAGAGGCTCACGATTAAAACAGAGAACAGTGAATTCTATAGACAAGTCAACACAGCACAATCCATGGCCCCTGCCTGACCCCTTCGCCCAAGCACCTTACAGCCAATGGGCCGAGCTCCCAACCTGCCCTGGTGCAGACTCTCCTTTGCTGGGGCCATGCACCTTGCTCTCTGCCGTAGAACCTGCCTGCCAGGCCTGTGTGCTCTCCACCCACTGCCTTTGGAGGCTTCTCCTCGATTGATCCGTATTAGATAACTTAGCTAGACGCAGCTAAAGATCCATAAGGCCATCCCAATCCCCAACTGTGGAGATCAGAAGCCTGTCCTTCCAGTTTATGGGAGAAGGAGGATTTCTGGGCAGGATGTCCTCCTTACGGATGAAGTGGGGAGCAACAGAGCTCTGGACAGCTCTCCTGGCCACTCAAGGATAATACAGACAGTAGGTGGCCACTCCAGAACTGTCTCATCAAGAAATCTATCTTGACAAGGGCTCCTGAATATAACAGTCACCAGAGGAGACTCTTTAGTGCCTAGAACAAGTTTCTGGAGGTCATGGAAAAGTTCCCAGGGGTTTATGAGTATCACCCAGAAGCCCAGAAGCTTGGCCAAACTGTGGAAACCTCAGCATTTCGCTGCCTCAGCAAGGACTAAGAGATTCGGTGATGGTGGCTTCTTCCCAACCTGCATGGCAGTGGTAATTAAAATTAAGGTCATTTAGAAACCCGGAAACCAAAGCCACTCAGACTCAGGAGGGAATTTTAATTTGTTAATGGGTCTTCCACTGATGGCTGCGGGGAAGATACCCATTCACAATGGGTTTGAGGCCAAAAACAGGGCCACAAAGGCCAAGAAGTAGCTGATAGCGCCTTCGTTTTTCTTTTTCCAACTGCAGCAAGGAGTAGGCTGCCCAGGGAGTCAGATTTTTTTTAATTTTAATCAGCTAATAGCAGATGAATAATGATGCTGCCAAGATTCTGTTCATGCCTCCAGCCGTGGTGAGCAAGGAGGCCAGGTCAGGCGGCTCCTTGTGCCCCAGGCTCCCTACTCTGAGCTGCTTTGGGAGGGATGTGGGATTTGGGGCTGAGGCATAAACTTCAGGGCCCTCTTCTCCATTGGTCCAGGAAAGAGAAGCAGGTGGAATTTTCTGCTCCCCATGCCAGTGCTGGGGAGGGCCTGAGAAATGGAAATGCATCCATCTGTCCCACACAAGATTGTGAAACGCCTGCACCGTGCCGCGGCACCATGGAGACTAGGGTGAGTCCTGGCTGAGCAAACGGAGGAGGGGCGCCCAGAACTCTGTCGGGAAAGGTCCCCACTGCGCGCTGCACAGGGAAGACGCGGTGTGGAGCCGAGGTGGGGTTTTTGCTTGAAGGAACGGCCGGTCAGCAGAAGAGCAGTACTCCAGAAACATAAACCGAGCGCCACACACCTCACCCTGGGCCCCAGAGCTGCTGAGAGGCTCGGTGCCCACACGAAGTCTCTGGACAGGGTCTCCCGGTGCCCAGGCCTGCTCTCACAGGGGCTGCACTTTGGTGAAGAAGAAAAAGAAAAATCTCATCCCTGAATCCTATTTTTAGCTGCAGGCTGGGCAGAAGAGTGGAAAGAAGCCTCTTGACCATAATCCTGATCATACCGAACAAGTCATTTCATCATTCCAAAAGCCCGTGCACAGGATCTGCCAGCTTGCTGGGCTCTAACTTGGGAAACTCTCATCTTCTTTCAAGTGACCAGGGTTTCTCTAGAAGAGCCACCAAAACTACTTGAGAAGCACAAATTCTATTTGTTTTCCCCTGAAATTTAGATCCTCCCACTTTGTTCCTTGAGGTAATCTAAGCACAGCTATGACAGCCGAGGAGGGGAGGGGCAACGCGGCAGGCAGTGGGGTAGGCAAGAGGGCGTCCTGCCCCAGAGAAGCACCCCCACTCTTCCAAAAGATAGACCATACACGCCACACGCTACACACACACACATCACACACACATACACATACACACATCACACATATGCACACACTACACATACCACATATACATTACACATGTGTATACATATCACATATACACATACTACACACATCACACATGCACACTATACACACACATGCACCACACACATGTCATATCCATCATACATTTGTACACACTATACACATACATACACATGCATCATACATACATACATAAACACACACCGCACACATACACATACACACTATATACACATTACACATATACACATCACACTCAAGTGTACAGATAGACCACACACACACTACACAAATCCACACACTGCACACACATGTGCACACATACCACATTCACATCACACACATATACACTATACACACATACACTAACCACACACAGGTACATACACTGCACACACATACAAACCACACACACTTCACACATGTACACACTCCACACACATACACATACACTGCAAATACCACACATATTCACACCACATACATATCCCACATGCACATACTATGCACATACACATCACAAATACACACACCACACCTGCACGCACACGATACACATACTACACATACATCACACATGCACACACTACACAGCCATTACACGCACCACATGCATATATCACACATACACATACACACCCCATACGCACACACACACACATACACACACTGTTTGTTTTGTTGCCTTTAATAGAAAACAAAGAACTTTAAAAGGAAGCAGAAGAAAGCAGGTGTTTGGATAATTAGCCCAACCCGACCATGACAGCTCCTATGAAACATCTAGAGTCTTATTTTCCCACATCTAAAAAGTAACTCATTTCTTTTTGTTCTGTTGTTTTTTAGCACTAAAATATAAATATCTGTGCCTGCAGAGACAGCTTCCCAATCTTTCATCCCTGACATCTGTGGAGAACACCGGAGCTGTGTTTGTTCACAGGCATCATCCCATTCCACCCTGTACAACAAAGCAGGTAGGTACAACCCAAGGATCAGAGACACGAACACACTTGCCCGAGGTCTCCCGATGGGTCCCAAGTGCACTTAACCCACGCGGTGTGGCACTGATGGCGTGTTCCCTGTGAGCGAGGGGACACGGCCTGGCACAGACACACCCCAGGCCCAGCGTCACAGGCACCCACAGCTGGGGCTGGAGACACCCCACACTGGGGCCGGGCAGGGCGAGGCTTCCCAGAAGAGCCACCCACTGGGGTGCTCTAGCCTAGCCCCCCTCACTGTGTCCTGCCCTGGCCACCTCCTGGGCTAAGTGCTGACCCCCACGTGGGCAAGCCCCCTCTACTAATACTCAGCCTCCACCTTTCTCCTCCCCAACCCCAGGCGCAGATGCCTCGAGTGAGTTCTTTTTAGACACAGCCTGTTTTCCCCAGTGGCCAGCTGACTTCAATGGGCCAACGTCCATCTGGACCCAGAGTTGCAGCTCTCGCCAGGAGGCGGGCATGGGGCACTGGAGGAGCTGCTGGACCCCAGAACTGAACATCCACACCCCTCAAGAAACAGAGTGGTGAAGGCTCCTGCAAGCCTTTTCCTCGAGGTGCTGCTGAAAGATGAGCTGGGGTCTTAGCCTGAAATGGTGAAGGCCAAGAAGACCTGCAACCTTTCCTCAAGGCCGGAAGCGCTGCCGGTGGTTGGACGTATTCTCTCCATCCCCGTGGACAGACTCAGAACCAGCAGAGGGAAGATACAGGAAGAAGAAAGCTCCCTCTTGCTTGTCACTAGAACCTCTCACACCACAGGAGGGATGCGCGTAGGTGGGAACAATCGGAGGCCTGTAAGAAGGGGCCAGACACTGGAGCAGCGACACAGCATCAGGTGGAAGGACGAGGTGTCGTGACCTTCCTAAATGCATCCAACCTTGACAGTCTCTGACTCAACAGAATGAACACAAAGCCACCGGAGACCTCCTGGTCACCTGCCTGCAAGGCTCTCCTCTGGGCCTAAAAATAAGATTCCCTCAGTCCAGCTCTAAATTAGATCCTTAATAACGTGTCGCTGCCGTGTCTATAAATATGTCTCTTTGCGGGCCGGTTAATATAATTATTCTAATCAGCTACACCCCCTAGAAGGGCTGCCAGCTGCCTCCTCAGCCTGGCTGCATTCTGGATAGGACCCTCCTCGCCCTCACCCAGGGCCACGGCTCCCCGTCCTTGGAGTAGTCACCAGGATGACAGTGGGCACTGGGCATGGGCACTGGTCCCCCTGGTCTCCTCTCTCTAATGCCCCTGGGACATTCACTCCATTTCAGGGTCCCACAGTCTTCCCTGGTCATTCACCCCCAAGCCTTCCAACAGAAGATGGAGTGAAAGCTCAAATGCCTACAAGGGCCAGACAGCAAAAACATGTAAGTCAGACATAGGTAATGTGACAGGGAGTGTGATGGGCTGACTTGTGTCCCCCCAGAATTCCTATCTTGAAGTCCTAACCCCCAAGACCTCAGAATGTGGCTGGATTTAGAGACAGGGTCTTAAAAGAGATGATTAGGTTAGCATAAGGTCATTGGGATGGGCCCTAACCCAATAGGACCGATGTCCTTATAAGAAGAGATGAGGACACAGACATGCACAGAGGGACGATGACATGAAGACGCAGGGGGAAGATGGTCATCTACAAGCCAAGAAGAGAGAGGTCTCAGAAGAAATCAATGCTGCCAGTTCCTTGATCTCAGACAGACACCATCTAGAACTCCGAGAAAATAAATTTCCACTGTGTGAGCCACCCCATTGGTGGTACTTTGTCATAGCAGCCCACGTAAACTCACATGGGGTGTAGTGCACGTCCTGTCCAGAGGCTTTAAGTTCTCTCTCTGTCTCTCTGTCTCTCTCTCTCTGTCTCTCTCTCTCTCTCTCTCGTAAAGACTAGACCAGCCAAACAAAATAGCTGAGGCTCTCTTTCGCCAGCACGTGACCCCCTGGGGGAAGTTCCAGGAAAGAAGGGTGACAGCGTGTAGGAGAAAGGACACTGGGCCCTGTCAGGAGAGCGGGCGGGTTCATCCCAGGCTACCTTCACAAGCTGTGTGGTCTTGGGAAGTGCTCACCATGCTAGCCCTGATCCCTGCCCCAGTTAACTGAAACACTCAGCCCAGCTGACCTCTAAGCAGCCCTCTAGTACCAACATTCTCCTTCCAAGTGCTAGAGCTTGAGGACCCAGGGTGGCAAGGGCTGGTGGCCTTAGGGCATGAGGCCAGAGGGGAGAAGCCCCAGACAGAGTGGGATGACCGCAGTGGGTGATGTTAGGGGGCTGCTCAGCTGCTTCTTGGAGCTAGAGCTCCAGTTTCTGTCCCAACTCCTCTTACTTGCTAACTGCCTGGCCTTCTCCCCCTCTCCCCCCGCCCCCCCCACACACCTGTAAATGGGATAACAGGAGTGCACGCGTTGTGTACCCATAGGACACCCTGCGCCATGCTAAGCACGCTCGCCATTATGAGAGCAGATGAGAGGGAAGGGTGGATGGCCTGGTGGCTTCTCAAGACTGATGTCCCTGGCTACCAGGACAACTCCCCCAGCAAGGCAGGTGAGCCCTCAGAGTTAGAGCTGGAGTGCCCACCTTCTCCCCACTAGAAACCCAGGCGCCAAACTGCTGCATGATCATAAAGATGCTTTGGGATTGTGGTTTTTGTGCTGAACGAGGCAGTGAAGAGATCGTAGTGTGCCTCTTCCAAAGACTGGAAGTGAAATGAAGATCCTTATGCAAGCTTGGTGGTTTGCACTTCACACAGAGCTCTCACCCACACCATCTCCCAGGTATATCATTCCCATTTTACAGATGAAGGAACCAAGGCCAGGGGAAGTTAAGCAAGACAACGTGGCTGTGTAGAAAAAACACAGGGCTTGGGCTCTTATCTTGGCCTTGAACAAAGTCATTTAATATCAAGTTGCAGTCCTGGAGCTAGCTCTGGCAGGGTCTAAGCATGATCTGAGGACTTTGACCCAAAACGCACCATGACATTTCATAGATTCAATCTCAGAACCGGAAGGGCCCTTGGCAATCATAGATCTGATTCCCTTGGACCTTTGGCAAGGAAACTGAGGTCCACACAGTTCCTTGGTTAGGGTCACACAATGAGGATCTGGCTGGGCTAGAACCAGAGTCCAGAGCTCTGGGCTAGAACCATAGACCACCTTGCCCTGTGGGTTTCACTTGAAAATCTTCCTCTTTGAAAATGAACAAACCACAAAGAGAAAGGTCTCCCAGGATATCTGCCCTGGGTTGTGAGGTGAAGTTCCCCTCTCCCACCCCCACTCCCACCCTCAATTCTGGAGCCTTCTCCAGGCCACATGCTGCCGGCCTCCTGCAGTGACTTTGAGCAGCAGAGCAAATGAGTCAAGCACTCCTCTCACAGGATAAGGCTGCTGGGAGCAGCTCAGAGGACTCAAATTAGAAATTCTAATTATTAGAACTCTCGGAATGCACCAAAGGACAATTTATAATTAGCGCATGTCAAAAGGCCATCCCCAAAGGGGACGCATTATAAATCAGAAAACAAAGATGGCCCCAGAAAGCGATTGGGGAGCTGGGCCGTTTGGCCTCCCAGCCCTCCTGAAGGTGCTAAATCCAATCCACGTCCTGCTCCTGGGAGCCCCACTCCCTCCTGTGCCAGCCTCCCTCTCCCGCTGCCCTGCCCTGCACGGGGGCTCCTGTTCCCCAAACCCTCCTCCCTTTGCAGCTCAGGCAGGGCCCCCGTCCTAGAAGTCTTCAGCACAGGTCCCTGCATTCAGGACCCATGTGGCTCTAACCCCAGGCCTTGGGCTGGTCAGAAGCTTTTGGCTCCTCCTGTCATGGGCTGCAAATAAGGATGTGATGACTAGCCTCTTTGTGGGGAAGAAAATGTCTCTAGTGAACTGATAGTGTCATTATCTGCTGCTCAGGTGTGTGTGTCCAAGGTGGCCTCACAGCCAGAGCTCTGCTCTTGTGATTAAAACCCAGGGCACAGTCCCAGTGGGGACTGGGAAAGGCCAGCATGGAAGAGAGGTGGGGGCATCCCCCCCGCGTCTCTTACTCAAATGGATGAATGGATGTCATCTTATGCTGACATATATGCCATAAAGATTTTCTTGAGTATTTCCTGCGTGGTCATCATAGCACTTGAGGTTGGAAAGGAAACGCAAAAACACAGAAATAAACAAGGCATGACCCCCACCCTCCAAGAACGCACACTAGCACAAACTTGACAGGCGAAAAAAATTTTTCAAAAGAAAAAACAAATGGTCTCCTGCATCTGGAGGCAGGACTCCTGGCTTCCAGGAAAAGCTCCTTGCTGCATGACTTCTCACCTCCTGCAGGTCCTTTCTCTTCCTGCGCTGCCATCATCTGTGCCATGCCACCTTTGCGGATCCCAGAGGGGATGCCATGGAAAGCACTACAAAACACAGGGACAAGCCCTCCGGGAAGTGCCTACAATGCAGCTCGTTATCATAACATGAACCGATGGAGACTCTGGTGGCTGATAGTAAAAAGAACACTGTGTTTTCCCACACTCGCCAGTCTGACTCAGGATGACACCCAGTTCCATGGACCAAGATCCCTAGAATAGGGAAAGGCAATTTATCAGGCCACCATATGTCTTTGCTTACCAAGGAACTTTTTATAAGATGACTTATTTTTTTCCCATATCGTGTTGTCCACAGGCGAAAGAATGCATCTATACCTAGGGATGACAAGAAAGCTTTACTCCAGGAAAAAGAACTCCATTTGTTTGGTAGTGACTACTTGGAGCACTGTGCTAAGAAGGATTCTGAACTTGCATCTTGGCTTAGCTGGAAAGAGTGTCCTGATGGATTAAGAATGTCTGTTATGAGTAAGGAGTTGGGGGGGGGGGGTGGCACTTTATTATTTGTGACCTAGGAAGATGACACTCCCACTCAACCACATCCCTGGTTGTACACTTTTAGCGCTACGTCCTCTGGTTGTTCAAGGGTGAGCTGAATATTGACCAATTCCCCGAGACTGGTTCCTTCTGTGTGATTGTTAAAATTCAGTTCTTTGAGCCAGCCAAGCCAAAGACATACCCTCAGCATGAAGCTGCTATTTTTAGGAAATCAGCTGGTCCTTCAGTCCCTGGTTAAACGTGAGAGGTGGTCCCAATCATGTTATTCATAAACCGAGAATAATACCTCATAAATTTTGGTGCCGTTATCTAGGATCTGTGGATCCTGGGCACAGCCACTCAAAATCACCTAGTTAAAATACCCTACAGGTACCAGGAACACTCTAGCCTTTAATTCTATGGCAGTTTCTGAAGTCTTTTCTACTCTCTGCCTTTACTACTTCTCAGGACAATACGTCCTCTGAGTTTATTACGGGCTCATGCCATAAGAATTCCTCCTGGTGCCCAAGACTTACTCTGCTTGACTTTTAAAGGGGACTTCTCTCTCAGTGTGTCAGGATGTGGGAAAGAGTCTATACTTCTTAGCTTCTCTACTCACAGTTTTATAAAACTCTGTTATATCTGTGCTAGTTCCCAGCAGAGCTGGGCTACAGGCAACCCCTGAACTATTTACGAAAAAGAAGAGCTGAGCAAACGAACACTGTGATCATGACTGAGAGGGGCTGGGAACAGACTGTGTCCAAGCCCATCAACAACATCATCTGTGCGTCAAGAAAGCTCCAAACACAAACAGCTCTAGTGATTCATGAGGATGGATGGGTCCTTGAATGGATGGGTTCTCACATTTGCACTTAGAACCACAGACTGTTGGAGACAGGAGGCAGCTTAGAAACCATCTAGCGACTACACACGTGGAAACTGAGGCCCAGAACAATGAACTTGCCTACAGTCCTATTACAGGCCAGATATAGTTACTATAGATAACAACATCATAAAACTGTGTGTGTTAAATATTTCATATATGTGCCTTTTTTGCTATTTCAGATGGTTTCCTCCTAAGAATGAGGTTTCTTTCCATACCATTCTCAATGCCAAACGGCATCTATCAGCCCTTTCCCTCTGAGGGCTAAAAGAACATTGTCTTGCATATTGCAGATACTCAAAGTTTCTTAAATAAATGAACAAACATGGTAATATATATATATAACTGCAGAAAGATATTCAGTACAATGCTATTTATAATAGCAAAAGAAGGGGGAAAACTAAACAGCAAACATAAGGGGTGAGCATCCACATGATAAGATAGCAGTCATTTAAAAAGATATGTTTACACAGTCCCCATGACACTTGGAAATGGTGGTAGTATGATGTTAAAGAGGAAAGCAGAACACTAAAGTGCACACGCTCTAGAATCTCAGCATTATAAAGAAAAATGCACAGTAATATTGTTGGGAGAAAAACAAAACAAAACATGAATAGTAGTAGATGTTTCTGTTGTAATTATGGAAGGTTTTATTTCTGCTTCTTTGCACTCTTCTGTTCCTTGCAGATAATTTAGGACGGGCACATAGGACTTCCATAGCAGTGGGAGGGTATTAAGAAGTAGAAAAGTATATCCACAGATATTATTCATACTTGTTGGAATGTGGAAAGAGACAGAGATCATTTATCTCTTTTCACAGAGAGAAGCTGATGAAACAAGGAGACAGAGACACTGACTAAGGAGGCAGGCATTAGCTCTCTGCTGCCAGGGGCCAGGCCAGTGCTAGGCAAATGCAGATGTGTGATAAAATCCACTCCAACCCTGTTGGGGGTGGGCAGTGGGCACCCAGTCTTCCTCTTCACATATCCTCCATCCTTATCTTATCCAAAAGATGGGCAAGGCAAGACTAGGCTGAGGGTCCCCAAGGACCTTCTGACCCCTGCAGCCAGCAACAATAAATTAACTATCGCAGTGAGAGTTTCCCTGTGTCAAGCAATTTTCTATGTCCTTTGTACACATTATCCCACTAAATCCTTACCGTGTCTCTGGGGGGTAGGTATTACCATGCCCACTTGAGAGACATAGAGACCAGAACTTAGATAGGCAAAGTGTGGAGGCTGAGATGCCACAGTTCGTAACCAGGCCCCAGAAGCCCGCACCCAGGTCCCATGCCCCAGCTGGTCATTCTTCCCTCTGGATCCTTGCAGCACGAAGAAGATGCTGCCTTGTGACATTTCCCAAATTGTTCCCCACAGTCTTGCCTTGCAGGCTAGGACAAGTTGTTTAACCTTTCACGTGCATCTGTTTCTCTCGCTTCCCTCGATCGGACTATGAGCCCCCTAGGCAGGGGAGGGGGGTCCTTGCCTTGTAATTCCTTGTGCCTCCTACAGAGCCAAGCCTAGAGACTGTTTCAGTACTTGCTATTCTCAGGAAATACCGCTCATCAACTTACTGAATAGGTTAAAGAGGAGAATGGTCCCATGAGCACCTTGGCCTGCAACCAAGACAAGAGCTGGATGTACCTCCCTCAGGACCCACTGGCCTCCCCAACTAGGACGCCAATGTATGTCAACTGTCCCCTGCATCACTGAGTCACCAGCTAATAAATCGCAGGGCACTCAGACATCAGGATGTGTCCCTCACTTGCCACCAGACCTGGACTGGCTTCAGGCCAGTGACAGGGAAGGGCCGGCCCTGCCCGCCTCCCATCTGGCTTCAGGGATCCAGTCCCAGTTTCCGACCTGCACTTGAGTCTGGCACAGTGACCCAGGGCTCCAGCAGGCAAACCCCAGGCATAAAACTCTGGTCTGAACCGGCCGTGTGCCGGGCCCTCACCACCTCCTCCTAAATTGCAGTAGAGTTCATCGTCTTCCAGCTGTGTCAAGGTAGTCAGACAGGAGCCAGCTTGCTTTTACTGTACTATTAAAGCACCCAGCCAAAAAGGGAAGCAGCCCCCTTCTCCTGGAGCACAAAATTCAGCAAATGCACGCCTGGAGAAGCAGACATTTTATTTACAATTATATCCTTTAAGTCCGAGCTTGCCCAGAAGGTGCTGCACATTTGGAGACTAGGCTATGCCTCCCCTCTCGGAATTCTCTTGAAACCACAGGGACTGCAACAGGATCTTCCAGGGTGCTAGACCCATAGCTTGCCCAGCAGAGGCTTCACCTCCCAGCAAAGCCCTCCCTGGAGCCCAACCCGCAGCAATCCCAGCCAGCTCTCATGCACCTTTTTGCTCCCTGTATGACAAACACTCACACACACATGCAGAGTGTGTACATGTTATTTCTCCAATGGAAGCATCTTTTTCTCAAGGGAAGGGACCAATCACTTGTACCTCCTGCATCTAACTGAAGAATAGACCCAACAGCCTTGAATTAATGACTAAATGAACAAGTGAATTTGTTAACGGACTGGCCAGCTGATAACTCCAAGGAAATGCCTGCCACAGCCTACATAGTTTAATCCTGCTCCAAAATCATGCCTTTCCAAATCCAAGGAGATGCTCACTTCAATCATGCTATTAGGTTATTAGGTATGAAATGTCCAATTTCCTTAAGTATAAGTTTGACAGTTGATATCTCTAGAATTTGACACCTCTTGTTTTGTTTTTATTGTGCAGGTACATCCTCGTTCTTGCAAAGGCATGGTTTGGCTTGTGATTATCTTTCAAAATTTTTTGAAAATTTGACACTTCTTGTTTTATTTTTATTGTAAGGGTATATCCTCATTCTTTCAAATGGGTTGTGATTAACTTTCAAAAAAAATTTTAGAGCAATTTCTGTGAAACCAGGGATAAGTCAAAAATTCATGTTATTTTCAAATATGAGTTATGTCATGGAACCAATACTGCACAGACAGCTCAAAATATCAAGGAAGGGTTTGGGAAGAATGCAGTAATGAATGCACAGTACATTGATGGTGTGAGAAGTTCCGTTCTGGTGATTTTAACCTTGAACATAAGCCACGTGGGCAACCTGAGGCCAAGGTGGATATTGATGAGCTGAAAGCTGTAGTGGAAGTGAATCCATCTCAACCTACACGTGAATTAGCAATAAGGTTTGACATTACTATTCCAACAATATTGGACCATTTGAAACAAATCAGCAAGGTAAAGAAGCTGGATAGATGGGTTTCGCATGAATTAAATGAGTGTCAGAAGAGAAATCATCTCAAAGTTTGCCTTTCTTTGCTGTCATGACATAAATGTGAATCACTTCTACACCCTATTGTTACATGTTATGAAAAATGGATTTTTTTTTGACAATCACAAACGTTCACAATGGTCGGATCAAGCTGAAGTGCTGAAACACAGTTCAAAACCAAACATTCATCAAAAAAAAGCTAATGTTGTCTGGTGATCCAGCTCTGGTATTAGTATTATCCACTACAGCTTCATGAATCCTGGTCAGTCGATTACAGTGGATGTCTACGGCAACCAACTGGACGAAAGGATGAGGATGCTTGAGATTAAGCAGCCAAGATTGGTCGACAGAGACAGGTCGGTCCTCTTGCAAGACAACGCTCGACCACATGTCATACAAACAACGCTGCTCAAACTACAGAGGCTGAACTTAGAAACTCTCTGTCATCCACCATATTCGCCAGACCCTGCACCAACTGACTACCACCTCTTCCAGGCTTTGCACCACTTCTTGAAAGGAAAAATATTCAATTCTCAACAAGCTGTGGAAAACGTCTTTCGTGATCTCATTGCCATTCATTCTTTAGGCTTCTTCGTTACTGGCATAAACAAGCTACCGTTAAGATGGCAAAACTGTGTCAATAGATTAGGTGCATACATTAATTTCATTAATTTCACTGCTTCTTGTTTGAGATATAATAAACTTTTGGTTCAAAATCAGACATTTCATATTTAATGACCTAACATTTTTTAAGAAATAAAGTGATGATATTAACAATCGCTTAGACCCTACTAGTAGGGTACTAGGCCAGGTACTAGGCATTTGCTATAAATCTCACACATTAATCCTATAAGTAAGGTGCCATTATTATTATTATTATTGTTGTTCCTGTTTCACACATAAGAAAAATGAAGGTCAGGGCACCATCCAAAAGTGAAGGGCAGACAGTCAGTGATGGTTTCACGGGACTTGGGACCAGATCTCTGGCACAAAGTAATTGCCCTGAGTATCCTTTTGCTAAAGTGCCGGGTAGACAGTTCCCATCCTTCAATTTTATTTAATCAAAGCAAAGAATTCATAAGAACCTGCAAGCGTTCATTCATCAGGCAGATTAAATATTTGATAGCCCTACAGTTTAATTATTTATGGCTCAGTGATTGAAGGAAACCGCTTCCAGGGAGGCCACCACCGTCCCTGGCACAGAGCGGCAGCTGGCTGAGGAAGCCAGAAGCAGAGGTCACATGGTGCCCTGCTCAGTGCCCACACACCTGCCCTGACCACAACGAGCCACTCATGCCGGATCCCAGGGCGAGAGGTTACCGATGCTGTTTTCAAAGTTCTTAAAGACAATCTACAAAAAGGAAAGAGGAGTTGTGGGAACAACAGGCTTAAGACATCCCAAGGTCAGGGAGGAACCTGGGTGACCCGATGCATCACCTGGTCCAGGAAGGGAGCTGACCTCCTCCTTCTGGCTCCTTCCCACATAGCAGAGGCAAAGCTTTTGGACAAATGAATGACATGGCATAGGGCAAGGTCATCCCGTCCATTTCTTTGCCAACTCATAGCACCATGCGGCCACTGGGGACCATTCACTCTCCCTGCCAGCAACCCCTACCCCCTGCCAGTCGCATGGCTTTCCTCGCAGTTCACCGTGGCCCTCCTGAGGCTGGGCAGTCTGCAGAGAACAAGAGGGACTGGGGGCCGAGCATCCTTCGCAGCCTCACTCTGCTCTCTTCTGGGCTAGAGATCTCTTTCCCAGTCTCTTTATTACCTTCAAAATGGAATTCCAACAGCTTTTGCCTCCTCTACCCCAAAATGCTCAAGTGTCATGCAGCATGCTGTCAATTCTGAACTGCCCCACCCACCCCATGCCCCACTAGCTCTCCTTCCCTCCCTCCCTCTTTCCTCTCCCTCTCCTCTCTCTCTCTCTCTCTCTCTCTCTCTCTCTCTCTCTCTCTCTCTCTCTCTCTCTCTCACACACACACACACACACACACACACACACACCTTGTCCTGTGCCTACTACGGAAGAGGAACTGGTATCTAAGAACTGGACTGGTACCCAGGCAACATCCATCCAATTAATTTGTTCAAGGGTTCAGAGGGGCCAGGAGAGAAGACTTTTTCACTCCAGTAGCCAGCTGAGATTTCTGTTTTAATTTCTTTTTAATTGGCAGGGCCGCTAGCAGCGTATCAGAAATCTCTCTGCTCTGACCCTTCCTTCCCCCTTGCTCCGTTCTCTTCAACTCTTACAGGGGAAAGACATCCCAGCGAACAGAAATGCCACAGCAGAGTCCGATGCATCTTCCTACGTCCCTGTTCAGCACCGGCCTGATGAGGAGGTGTGACATAGCTCTCGCCTCGTGGACGAGGGGCTCACTGAGGCAGACAGGGAGAAAAGAGTGTGTCTCTGCTCCCAGGGACCAGAGCTGTTGCCTCCCGACAGTGAACACCAGGGCGGAAGGTCTCTATCTCTGCCCTGCAGACGCCTCACTGGGCCCTCAGCACCCTCAGGGGAGGACAGCGGCCTTCCAGCAGCCCATGCTGGCCAGCACCAGGCCTTGCTGATGACAGATGTGTGGTCATTGGATGCTGTCGTGGAAATAATGGGAGTGCATGGGGAAGGAAAAGCTGTTTGCCCATTTTCCTCATTTAAGAATCTGGTGCAATGACAGGCAAAGCTTGTCTCCACACTGGAACAATTCATGTTGCAAAACCAGCCCTGAGCCATGGAAAGGGAGGAGGCAATCTATGTGATGTCTTGGCACCACTACCCAAGCAATTACCATGATGACAAAGGACACACCGGGCAGTCACCCCACCCTCTCCCCATTCAGGAAGCCAGACAGTTTTCGTGCCTTGCAGGTGACATTTTAATAAGGAATCAACGTCAGACCACAGGGGACAAAAGCTGAGGTCAGGATCTGGCCTAAGAGGACCACAGTGGCAGGGGGAGCAGAAATGGCATGCACAGAGAACAAAGTGATGCATGGGCAAAACAGCCCCAGGTGGCCCGGCCTGCAGGTCCAGCACGGTGGGATCTCTGACTTCCTTTCTCTTCTCTCTTATTTACTGTCTGGGTGCAGGGGAAGTATTTTCCAGAGAAGACAAAGTAGATGCCACCTCAGTAAGTAATGCTCTAGAAATGTCTCATGTTTGATTGGTGTTTCACAAGGCACACAGCACTGCAGACACCCCCCCCATGACCATGCTAGGTGGGTGTTGTTACCCACAGTTTACAGACTGACTTGGCCAAGGGCACAGAGCTACTGAAAGAAGTAACTGGAAATGAGACACTTTTGGGCCTCGTTCTTATACAAGTGGCTAACCCCCTCAGCACAACCCAATTAACAATAAAAATAACAACTTAGGCTAGATATGGAGCACCTCCTCCGTGCTCTGCGTGATGCTAAGCACTTCACATCAATTACCTCCCACTGTCATTGTCATGCTCACGTTGGGAGAGAGGTATAAGGCTCATTGGTCAGATCAGGAAATCAAGGCTGAGGGCCACTAGTAACTTGTCCCAGGCCACAGAAACAGGGAGGGCAGAACCAGGACTCAAGCTCTGTGCTTCCACCAGTGTATATCAGAAGTGTTCACCGTTCAAACAAGGCGCACTTGTCTGGCCCCACCCCCAGAGTCTGGTATCAGTGGATCTGAAACAGAGCCTAAGAATCTGCATTGCCAACACGTTCCCCGGGTGATGCTCATGCTGCTAGTGGGGGAACCCCACTTTGAGAACCTCTGCTCTATCTAACCTGCCACCTGTCACTCTCCAGGTAACATGAACATCCCAGTAGACAGGTGACGAAACACCATGTGCAACGTGTGGCTGCAGGAAGCTCCCTTCCTGGCGCACAAAAACGCTCCCTGAAATAGAGCACGCACCGTCCACACTTAAGCATCATCTGCATTGAACATCAACGTAAGGATGTTCTAAGCCAATTTTCACAGAGACTCGCTCTCTTCTCCTTCTGGGCCTCCTCCTGCTGAAAGAGATTCTAACATCCATCTTCCAGCTGAGCCATGTCACTACTACTAAAGTACCTCTTTGGAAACGTAGGGAGCACTTCTGAATGAGCAGCCTGCATGAGTGTACACCCCACGCGTGTACGTGTGTCTATCATGTGCCAATTACTCACTTAAAAGGGTGATAAATATAATTAGATATTTTAATATTTTTCTTCCCATACTCCAAAGGATAGTTTTGCGCATCCCACTTTGTACATTGCTGGTCGGGAATTCAGGATCTGACCGTGAGAATTTGCTGATTCCCTCCTTGCGCCTGCCGGTGTGCCTAAAGAATCGCTGTGCTCCACGGTTCGGGAAAAGTGATTTTCTTTCTATTATCCACAAGCCCCCAGAGGGCACACACTGCTCCTCCAGGAGTTCCCGAGATAAGCACTCAGCCCAGCGCAAGCTCCTAAGTAAGGATCGTTCAGCCAAAGCTTCTTGATTAAGGGGGTCATTTCTCAATAGAGGATGACAAGCACCCATGCAGCTGCCTATAAAAGCTTGCAACGTGATGGCAGAGGGCAGGAGCTTGAGCCCTCCTTTCTAACGGCAGTGAGGAAGAGAGCACTGGATCAGGAGTCAGAGACGGGCCCTGGGATCGGCCTCTGCCAATAACCACGGGTGAGACTTGGCCCATGCTGTGTCCACCGGGCACCTGCGTCCCTGTCTGTCAAATGAAGTACAGGGTGACCAACCAACACTGAGGGGTCTCCCAGGATGCCCAATTTTAGTGCTAAAACCAGGATAGTCCTAAGCAAACCAGGAATGTTGGTCACCCCAGGTATGAACCAGATACCTGGCTCTGGGCGAGTCTGGGTGTGTGTCAGCCGCACCCTGATCTCTGCTGTACAGTGTCTTAGGAGAGCTGGAGGGAGCCTACTTGCAAGGTGCTGCAATCCTACCAAGATAGAGATGGTATTAATAAGCCAGCCCAGGTTAAATGCCATTATGGGGTCAAAACGGGAGTTGGAAAGAAGGCACAATGCAGGCTGCAGCAACCGACGCGGACTCTCTGGAGCAGGCCCGGGTGCAGCAGGAGGTAGACTGAGCACACATCGAAGCACGTGTGCCTTTCTTCAGCCTCATCCCAGCTCCCCCGCCACCCTACCCCAGCACCACTTAGAGCTGGACCACAGAGCAACGAACCCTGGCTCCGGAATCACCCTGTTTGAATCCAGACCCAGTGCTGCACTTCTACTTTTGGAGTGATCTTGGGACAGTTACTCCAATTCTGCAGTCTTGGTATTGTTCTCTTTAAACTGGGGCCGATTATACCCCACTTCTCAGGGCTGTTCTACAGATTAATGACGTTACGCATGCAGGCGCGGTGAAACCGAGTCTGAGAGCACATGCTCTCTCTATATTGACTGTTCTTAACCTCTCTTGACCCTTTTCAATCTGTTCATGAATCGAAGTTATTTCTAAAGAACAGTAAGCTCTCCATGAGTAGGAGCTATTCTGGATATTTTTGTTATTAATGATGGGGACGGCAGGCTTAGTTCTGCTCCTGTCTGTCACTCTGGAAGTCAGGAAGGAGGAAGGTGAGGGTGCGTGCAGAGAAAGTCAGAGAAGCCAGCCCTGGCCCCAGGGAGAGCCCGAGGGTTTCTCCTGGCCCTGTACAGAACAGGGAGCAGCTTCCTCTTTCTCAGTTTCCAGCTGGAGCTCGTAGCCCCAAGCAGTCAAGTCAGCCCCCCAAGTTCTGAAGGAAGAAAGGTTACAGGCCTCCTCCCTGTGCAGTGAGGGTGTGTCACCTCAGGCCATGACAAGTCCCCAGCTAAGCATCCGCTCAGGGCCACTTAAGGCTCTTAGAAATGAGCTTTCTATGTACAGGGCAGGTTTTAAGAATCCCTGCAGGTGAAATGCCAGCAGTGTTCCTCATAAACTTGAGCAAGTGTACTTGATGTTGGGGACCAGGGAAGGTACCCTCTTGCTTAACCTGGTCTCCATCCAGGTCAGTGCTAGAACTAGGCATGTATAATAGAATCCAAATCAGTAAGCCTCACACACACCTGGCCCTGAAATCCCATCATTAGGCATTCGCTTCTTTGATATTAACATCTTTTCTCTGGGTAATGTCTTTTTTCTTTTCTTTTTTTTTTTTTTATTGTGGTTGTCTGCTATATCCTCAGAACAAGAACACACAAAAAAAGCAAGAGTCAACTCAGCCTCTGTCCTTAGGAATCTCACAGGTCAACTGGGGAGACAGGACACACAAAAGTGCAATACACAAAGAGAGAAAGAGAGACACACCACACTCGCCTTCAGAAAGATCCCTCTCACTGGCCCCTTCTCCCACGCTCCCACTGCACCTTCCACACAGCACCCCTGCAAAATCCATTAGAGGAAGTGGCAGTTGTTCTTAAAGTGTAGTTTTCCCGCTGTACTGTGAGTTCTTTGGGGGCATTTTTATCTTTTTATCCCCAAAATCTGGTGTATGGAACATAGTATGCAGTTAACAAAGATTTGTTAATTAATGCATATTTTAATAGAAGTTAAATTGAAATGCAAGACATTTTTGTGAAGGACAATAAGTTAAGCGCCAGTGGTCCTCAAAGTGTGGCCCTGGACCAACTGCATCACCTGGGAACTGGTAAGAAATACACAGTCCTGGTCCCTACCACAACTACGGAACTAGAAATCTCTGGGCTGGAACAGTGTGTTTTCACAAGGCCCCAGGCGGTGCCCACCATGTTTGAGGTGGGCACCTCAAACTTGACTTCACCTTTATCATCAGACACCTGCGATGTGAGGTGACAGTGCTCGACTCTTTCATGTATTCACCCAGCATACACTAATTAAGCAGCTACACAGCACAAGCCAGGAGTCGGCAGCCACTGGTCATCGGGTGGCCCAGGGATGCCCCCAAGATAGCAAGAAACATGGTGAAACTCCCAAGCAGGTACCCCGAAGCCCCTCAAAGGCTGTTCTGAGTCAACACGAGGCCGTGGCCAGCTGACACAGGTCACTGTCCTCCAGGAGAAGCTGTGGGGACCAGCTCCCCCAACAGGAAGCTGCCCTGGGGAGGGGGATGGCATCCTGATGCCTGGGAGCAACAGCAGCTGGGCCATGAGTGGGCAGGCAAGGGGAGAGGGCAGGGATCAGCACCCACCTGTGCCACTGGCCGTCAGCACCTGTGCAGGGGCTGCTCTGGAGCCGAGTGTCTGGGCTGAAGAAGAAGCAGGGGTATAGGCGGTGGGGGACAGTCGGGGTGGGACAAGGGGGCAGAGTGGCTGGCCAGCACCTGCTCCAAGTCTAGGCCTCTTCTAAACAGGGTATGCGGTCAGGTGAGCTCGCCTGACCGGCTCAGAGGCGGCTGTGTGGGTGCATCACCCTGCCCTTGTCCTCTCCCCCTGAACCAGGGCAGCTGCCCAGCTCCAGCCCCTGAGGCTAGGTGGGGACTGCACCTCAGTCCGGGAAGGTGCTGGGGCCAGGCACTCCTCGGCCAGGGCAGCCGTGTGCTCTGGAAGCCAGTGGGAGCAGACAGGACACGCTGCTCTCCATTCAGGGGTACAGTTGCCACAACTTCCCCTGGACCTGGTGTTCCAGGGACACAGGTTACTTGCTGACACTTCGCTTGAACTATTCTCCAGGTATAAAAAGAGACCGTTTGGCCGACTGCTCAGCTTACAGGCCCTTTAGCCCACTATGGCTGGCCAGCCCTTCCCAGGCACCCACAGGCCAGGACCCAGGCCTGCGCATATGCACATTTAGCGGTTGGAAAAACAGGTTCAGAGAAGTTAAGCAACTTGCCTAAGGTCACCGAGTCTGCCTGACTCCAGGACTTGTGCTCCTCCCAGGGCCTCGGTTCTGGGTAAACACTCATGGGCTCTTATCTCCAGGACCCAGATCTCTGGGGAGGCATAAGGCCTGCAGGCTCAGCAACCCAGCCAGTGCCCTGAGGGTGCATTTCTCCCCCAGGACCACACAGAACCCCAGGCCTTACGGGACGGCTTGCACATGTTACTTGACCTTGCTTTTACCTTGAAGCACTCTTTGAAACTCCAGCACCTACTGCAGAGCCGGGCCCACAGCAGGCATCACTCGGTAAATGCTTGCTAACTGAATAACTGAGTGTTCCCCCATTTCAAAGATGGGGGGACGCTGACACTCACCTCTTTCAATCCAGCCATTATCTAAGGGAAATCATCTCTGGCCCTCAAGTTTTGTTTGCCCTGCATCCAAAATTCCCCGAAGTGCCGATTGCCTTTGTTTCTTAACTTGCTCTTAGGATCCCACAATCCCTTTTGTGTTACCAGTGAATGGAGACTTGATTGGATTTGAGTGACTCGGTTGCCTGGTGGCCCAAAGGACTGACCTAGGAGACCACTGAAAAGTTCCAGAGCCTCCGCTGGAACGAGGGCCTGGAAAACTGTGTGTCCGTGACCTCAGTTACTAGGTCACCTTGAGTGGGGCTGCCACACTGTTCCATGGCCCAGTTTCCCCCTCGGACAGCATGCCGAGCAAGATTTCCCCCACTGCGTGCTATTATTACCTGGCACACCAAGGAATTAGGCCACCGCTACAATGAGGCCACCCCACCCTCCAAGATTCTTCAAAATTCTGCTCCTTGGAGCAGGACAACAGGGTAATGTAGGGCAGCGGCTCCAGTTTGCTGAGGACTGGAAGACAGAAGGGTGCATCTGGGGGTGACGAGGGATACCCAGCAACAACAAGAGGGACCACAGAACGAAAGGGTACAAACTGTGGGCCTCAACCTGCGGGGAAATGAGTTTAAAAACCATACATAACAAACCCACACCCCACACACACCCACACACGCACACCACCAGGGAGTCTAATTTTAGTAGCCATTCGCCCCAGCAAAGCACTTCGCAAGCAGTTATTTTGAGAAATGCTATTAGCCGTTGGGTTATTTTTAATGCCCCCTGTGTGACAAGCATTTGTGACAAAAACAGCATCTGAAAGGCCGTAAAGCCGTAGGCCTAGATGTGTCCAGGGCCCAGGGACCAGCCCCCTGGGGTGTCCCAAGCCCAATTCAGATAGAGGGAATGTGCTAGCACCTCACGTGCCCTCCTGGGCTCTGCCTCGGTGTCCCCTGCTCTGTTCTTCTGGCAGAAGCGGCAGGATTGGAATGAACCTGAAGCCCCCCTGGTCCAGGACAGCCAGGGTGCTGATGACAACCGTCACTGCCTGCCCGCACTGCACAGGTCAAAACCTCCACAGCTGATGAAGTCCCCGCCCATGTCCTCGAGGACTCTGCTCCTGACACGGGGCCTACTCCCCTCTGCCCACGCTGACTCCTCAGCTGGAGCAGCCTCTGCTTAGCGCCACTCTCCGAATCCCTGCGATGACAGAGCTGGATCACCTCACTGGCATTCTGCATCCAACAGCCTGTATTTTTGGTCACCTGCGCACATGTATTTCTTGTAAGAACTCCTGCAATTCCTGAGTGCTTAGGATGTGCAAGGCACCATTCTAAGCCCTTTACAAAGCTCAGGAAACTCCCTTAAGGGGCACCGTGGGCACTGTTTGGCAGTCCTCTCCTATGGCAGTGGAGATGAGGGGTCCGGAGTGCTTTCAGCTAAGATGAACTGGGTACCTGCAAAATGCCATGCACTACGCCAAAGCATTCTGCATGTATTATTGTATTTGATGCCCACAAACCCTTGTGAAAGTTTACAAAGACATTAAGCTTAGAGAAGTGCAATCATTCATGTAAGGTCCAAGCTAGTAAGTTGGGTCTTGAACCAGGTAGTTAAACACAGGCTGATTTTATTAACCTGAATCCTCTGCGGCTTGTTTTGTCTCTCTGGGAACTGATCCTGTCTTCAAATTCCCCGAAGTTCCTGGCACTGGGTAGAGCCCTTTAAGCAGACCCAGTGATGACCGTAGGCTTCTGGCAAGGCTCCCTAAATGCAGGGCGCTGGCCAAAGATCAGGAGCCCCTGGCCCCTCCCAGAGCACCCCTGGCTTATCATCCCCTCTCGACCCCACCCTGGGGCAGGCACAGTGCCTGAAAAGCGGATATAAGATAGCAGAAGGCTCTGAAAAGCCTCGCCAAGGCCCGGGGCCTGGTTTTCAGATGGCAACAAGCTGCCCACAGGGACCCAAGGCCCAAAGGTCAGGAATTCAGTGCTGGCTGGCCAGGGCAGACACCACTGTGTGCTGGAGGAGAAGTCTAGAATTCTGAGGCGTCAAGTGTGAGCTGGAGGCAGGATGGCAGAGAGAATGCAAGCCCAACTGAGCAAGCGCTCGCGTGTGAGTGAATTATGTGTGTGGTTCAATTTTAGGCACTGGGCAGATTTGCAAAGCTCATCACCCTCCTAGAGTTGCTTGCAAAAGGCCACACGTTTAACACCATGCCAATCAATCAACGCGGGCGCACAGGGTGGGGAGAACATGCCCACGCCGGAGCTGGGAGCCTAGGGGCTGCAGGGAAGAGAGTGTCCCTGTCCCCAACGGCTCCTGGTCTTAGCTGAGGATACAAGACTGGCACAATGGGAACACTAAGGGAACCGTTCAAGACTGAACTCTAAGGTGGCGCCAGTCAAGCTGCCATATTTCTTGTGAACCTGCTAAGGCTGGAAGCCCTCTGTGTCTAGCTCCACTGTGGCTGACACAACAGGCCAATCACTCCACCCTGGAGACCTGGTTTCCTCCCCCGCACAATGAGGGTGATGTGGATAAGACGTCCCACGTAGGCCCGCAGAACAAGGCCAAAGGAGGCAAGATCTGGGCAAATGTCTGCTTCCCCCGTTCGAGGCCAAATGAGGAAGGGAGAGCTTTTGCCCTCTGGGAGTTTATAAGTCACATAAAGGGGATAGAATCAAACATTCGAAACATGATGACCACAACACCAGGCTGGGTGGATAAATATGTAAATGGCCACTCAGAGAGAGATAACTATGGCAGAGAACTTTTAATGCCAAAGAAACTCACTGCATTGCACCTGACATTGAAAGATGGCCTATGTTTGTTCTGGGTGCCTCCAGAAACTCCTGAGCAATGGTGTCCCCGTCCTCATTACCCAGGCCCCTCCTCAGCTTCCGACTGGGCGGAATAGGTGCTTAGGACATTCCTAAGGAGGGCTGTGCAGAAGGAGGCTGGCGAGGCTGCCCGGCTGGCCTCAGCACGCACATTCCCTGGCAGGACGGCCTCGCCTGCTGCCAGACCCCACTGGGGTTTCGGCAGGGGCCGGGCAGGTGGGCACAGGGGGAGGAAAAGGCTAGAGTCCCCAGAGGCAGCCCGTGAAGTGGCAGCCTCTGCCCACAGGAGCTGCCTGGATTCTCTGTGGCTCAGAGAGCAGCTCTCACCACCCAGATGGGGAGGCCTTGTCATGCTAGAAGCCCTCGATGCCAGAGGTCACACACGTGATCCTCGGGCACCGGTGGGAGCAGTTTTCCAGGGAGTGAATAAAATGGGGTCTGGGAGACTTACTTCATGTACCACCTGCCAGGGCCACCGTGACAAAGCACCACAAACTGGGTGGCTTAAATAACAGAAATGTGTCATCTCGCAGTCCTGGAAGCCAGAAGCCGGGGATCAAGGTGCCAGCAGGGTTGGTTCTTTCTAAGGGCTGTGAGGCAGCCCCTGGTTCAGGCCTCTTCCCTGGCTTCTGGGCGTTTGCCGGCAGCCTTCGTCATTCCTTGGCTTATGGACACGTCACTTCGACCTCTGCCTTTGTCTTCTCATGGTGTTCTCCCTGTGTCCCTGCCTGCCTCTGCGTCCAAATTTCCCTTTTCTGTAAGAACACGGTCGTGTTGCGTTAGGGCCCACCCGCATGACCTTGTCGTCACTCCATCATCGGCAAAGGCCTTCCTTCCAAATAAGGTCACGCTCATAGGCACTGAGGGCTTTACTTCTTCTTCAGGGGCTTCTTTAACAATGCAACCTATAATATTTGGGGTCCCCAAAAGAAAAAGTTTTTTAAAAAAGTCGTTAGAATTCCTAACCCTACTACTAATATACTGGGGCAGGGTCCCAAGAAGTAGGGTAGACATCTGAAAGAACTTCCTGGTCTCAGCCCCCGCCACGACCCCAGCCTGGGCCTTCGTGGCCTCCTGCCCGCGCCACTCTGTGGCAGACTGACCGTGGCCTGCATCGCACCGCCAGACCTTGATGCTACCCCTCAGGTCCCACCTCAGTCACAACACCAGTGGCTGTCCACTGCCCAGGGGACCGATGTGTCCTGCTCCTCTTGATCTGCACCAACAAGGACGTCACCCAGGGAGTGCCCGTGACTTCCCAGGCCATTTGCTCATTTATAAAAAGCAAACTCTCTGTGCACCTGCTGCTGGAACATTCCCCTGAGAAACCTGGGAGGAAGCTCACTGGGAGCCCACGTCTAAACTGCCGCCTGGGAGGCGGGCGCACGCGCACACACCACGGCCTGCCATGCTGTGACGGGCTGGGGGGTGGGCGAGGAGAGAAGCCAGCCCCACGCTGAGCAGAGGACGGGGAAGCATGCCCTCAGACCAGGGAGAGCTGTCTCCTTTCCCTGCCGAGGAAGCAGAGGGCGGCCGAGCCTTCTCGTGGAAGGCTGCCAGTCTCCGGAAGTCCTCCTGACGCAGAAGCTCGCTGGCACCGTGGCTGGCGGACACCATCTGCCAAAGATTCTGGCCAAGCGGCCGACTGATAAAGACACAGGGCCCTCGCTGGAAGCCTAGAAGCCCCCACCTCAGATGAGGTCCCTGGGGACTCTGCCACCCACCTCCTCCTCAGAGCCCCTGCAGCCTCCCGGGGGGCTGCACCCACCAGACCACACCGCCCGGCCCCAGCTCAGACCGCCCTGGGCCGCACACCCATCCCTGCAAAATCCCGTCTGCCTGTCACCTTCCAGTCCACATCCTCCTCACCAGGGGCAGGTCTTTGAGATAAGAGAGCACCTCGTGCGTGTTACAAGGAACATTCCAGAAGGAGCACCCTTCACAGAAGAGAGCCCAGGCCGAGCACCCTGTCAGGCCAGTGGACACCCAGAGCAACAACATGTTTATTTACTTGCTTGATTTCACAATAGCCCTGTGAGGAAGCTATGAACATTCCCATGTTACAGGTAAGGGAACTGAAATGAAAACACAGGTTGAGTTTCCCAAAACAGAAATCTAACAGGAGCCTGATGCCACCCTTGTGCCACCAGGGGCACATTTTCCCCACTCCGCTGCCCCCTGGTTGTCCTGGCCTGGTGTCCCATGAGCACCTCAAACCCAACTCTCTGAAGTTCCACGCACTGCCTTCCCCTCCTCAAGCTTCCTGCTCCCCTTCCCTCCCTCCTCCCTGACCTCGCTCTTCCGGTACCGCTTCTCCTCACCAGGGCACCAGCATCTACTCTGCTGGACAGACGAACAGGACCAATGTCCCCAGGGCTCTGCAGAAGCTTATGCGGGGGGGACAAGCAATGTCTCAGAGTGGAGACTCACCTGGGAGTCCACCCCTGATCTTCACGAGTCTTCCTGTTGGGTTTCTGCCCTACCCTTCTCTGGGAAAACCCTGCCATCGCAACAGAATGCATTTTCTGAAGCAGCCAGTACTTTATTATCAACTGTCGTTTATGAATGATCAGAGTTTATTGAGGATTCCCTTCTTAGCCTGGAGCAAAGGCCATTGGTGTGACACACTGAATGCCTCTGGAGCATCAGGTACCTTGGCAGAAAGAGCTGTCCATCAACCGAACCTCAAGGATGTGGCTGAGTCTAGAGCCAGACACAGAAGGATCTGGAAGTGATGCACTGGAAGTCTACGCCCCCTGGGAGTGAGTGAGCTCACACGCCAAGTCAATGCCCGACACTGCCACTCTCATCAGTGACAATGCCTCATTATTGTGTCTACCCCTGAGTTCCAGAAACCCCCATACAGGCTTCTAAAAGCCAAGTTCCCACAACCTAGCTCCATGTGATGATATACAAGGAGAGCTGGCAGGGGACCCCAATCTTTATTACAAAGCCCCTTGATCACCTAAAAGAGAGCTGAGTTTAACCTGACTTAGATCACCAAGACCAATGCCGTCACCGAATCACAGAATCTGAGGCCAGACTAGATCTCAATATTAAATCCAGAGGCCCCAATCCTGCCCTCCTAAGACTTCATATCTGAGGCAAGAAATACAAGAAAAAGCGGAAGATGCAATGAGTAGGTGAGTAGAAGAGAAATCAGGAGGAAGTAGTAGCTTGCCCCCAGATCCCCACACTCAGGAGCATGGGCAGTGCAGGGACAAAGACCCTGCCACTGGCTTCAAAGGGAAATGTCTGTTTACAAATGCCAGGGCAACATGAGCACAGGCATGCAATGCCTTCCAGCTCAGACTCCTGCTGATATAACCAAACAAATACAGCAAGCCTGGAAAACCTGCAATAGCTCAGGAAACTAGGAGCAAGTGCCATCCATGTGCCAGAACCTAAAAGAATCTCAGAAAAAATAAAAATCAGTGAAGCAGAAAGAGAGAAGGCAGGGAGGCCCCTTGGGCAGGCTCGCTCCCTGAGAAGTGGCAGAATGGTTGTGAAACAAGGAGCAAGGACCTTGAAGAACCTCACATCAGAGCTGCCTAAATTGGTAGGACTGAACGGGAGCGTGAGCCAAAGCATGGGGCAGAGAAACTGCACAGCACGGGGACTCCCTCTTGTCCCTGCAGATCCACAGCCGTGTTCAGCAGCGGCGGCTCTGAGAAGCCCCAGGAATCACATGGCAGGTACATCCAGAAGAAAACTGGCTGGGGGCAGGGCTTGTCCCTGACACAGCAGGTGGCAGCTCCAGGAAGGAGGACAAGTCCAAGCACAGTTTGTACCTGGCATGGTGGCCAGGTTAAACAGCAAGCCAGATGCAAACAGTTGGCACATTGTACGGCGGCTTTACCAAACACAGAGAAGAAATATCACAGGATTAAGTTCCTCTTCTGGAACTACTCATGGCTCCAGCGCACTCACCTGACCTCACAAGTCCCTGGATCATGTAAGACTGAACTTCATCAGCAGTGCTCCGGTGCAGCACCCGTGAGGAGCATTCTGTCTGCTGACAGATGGGGTGGACAGCAAAGAGGGCCAGGAGAACCGACCCTTCCTGTTTACAGGCAAATGCTGGCTGTATTCATAGTTGCAAAACACAGAAACTTCCCATCAGACCCGTGAGAACATTCTTACATGTAACAGGCAGAAAATGCAGCAATCAAGATGAAGAAGAGATCTGAAAACGAACGGCTGGTTGGAAAAGTATCACATTGTCATGGCCAAGAGCATGGGCTCTGCTGTCACTCTGGCTGGACCTGAATGCTGGCCCACCGCCCAAGCCCCAGGTGAGGCTGAGGTGGGCTCAACCCTCTGGGCATGTGATTCCTGAATCTATACAATGAGGACAATCAAAGTGCATGCCTCTCAGGGTGGTTGTGAAGATTATATGAGGTAATGGACATAAAGTGCTTATCATAGTGTCTAGAGCACAGTGCGTGCTCAGCCAAATGACTCTTGTGATAATTGAAGCATCGAGAAACCACCTACTTTATATCCACAGTAAAAGTCAAGAGAGCTTATCTCTGAAACGAGGTGTTGTGAAGGACACATTTAGAAGGCACTCCCAAAACGAAGTGGAAAAAAAAAAAAGACAGAAGCAGAAATACTAGTACAGATTATACAAAAAGATGACAGATATAGAGGACAGGCAGCCAACTCAGAATAAACTGAATTGAAAAGAATTATGAAAAGACAAGAAAATTTCCCAACAATCAAGACAGACCTAGGTCTGAAAGTCAAAAGGCTCACTGATTATTAGGCACATGTATTTTTTTATTTCATGGTGAAGAACTATAAGACTCCAAGCAGAAGATATCAGATTACCTATGGAAGGAAGAAAAAAATCAGGCTGATATCTGATGTCTCCTCTTGCAAAACTCAACAGCAGGGCCAAGTTGTCATTCATATTAGAAGAAAGCATGATAAATCAGAATAAATTGTTCAAGAAAGTTACACAGGTGTTAAGCATTTGGTATTTATGATTAAGATATTAATCAAAACGAAAAATTCAATAATAGGAGATGTTCATGGTAATAAAGATCTGGCAATGAACCCTAAGATGCATTAGTTTTAAAAACCTGTTAGAGCTGTGATTACAAATCGAGACAAAAATGACAACTAAAACTTTACAGAGAAGATAAAAATGTAAAAGAATAAAATGTACTAATAATACAGTAGAAGTCTGAAATAGCAGACTACACAATAAAAGCATGAATTTAATATTATAGAATTAGAGGAATGAAAAGAAGGAAACATTGTTATTTATCTCACATGGCAAGGAGTCAAGAAATGCTATTTCACTCTGTGCATAATCATTAGCAAAATATGTTTGAAGAATATTTTCAAATACCTGAGAAATAACACAGGTAGAGCTGACATTCCAGTTTATTAGAGAAAAGTATAAAATGAAATTTTAAAATGGTCCATTATTGAAAGACAAAAGAGACTGCAAAGAAACATAAGAAAAACAGAAGGGTCAAAACATATTAGTAATGGAAATAAAAATATGACATATTATATATATAGTACAAAATATATGCAATAATATATGGTAAATAAATATATAAAATGATACACTTTTTGTAGGAAACATACCTTAAGCCAAGTGATAAAATGAGGTTCAAAGTAAAAGAATGGAGCAGAATATGTCAGGCAAAAATCAAGTGAAAGGAGTGAGGCAAGCTGGAGGCAATGGTATCCCATCAAGTGAAATTCAAGGCAAAAGACATTAAATAAGACAATGCAGGTTTTTATATTAATAAAGAGCATAATGCAAAGTGATCACTGAAAGTCAAAGACCTCCATGCACTGAGGAAGCATCAAAACACGTAACAGCAAATTATCAAAAATAAGAGGAGATAAGTGATAGAAACCCAGTAGCAGCAGGAGAGTCCACCAAACTACTACTGCTCTTTCATAAATTAAGTTGGTCGTAATTATGAATGATTAGAGGGATGGCCTTCCTAGGTTAACCCATCACCTGGAGAGAACTGGTAGGAGACTCAGCCCTCTTGTTTCACAGATTGGAAACTGGCATGGGAAGAAAAATAAGCACAGTATAGAATAGCTGTGGTCCCTGGACCACGGCATCAGCATCGCCTGGCAACTTATTAGAGACGTGTATTTCCAGGCCCACTGCAGACCCAACCAGAATCGTTCGTTTCGGAGTGGGGCCCAGCCCTCCAAGTGGTTCTGCTGCAGGGTCAAGGCTGAGACCCACCAGTGCCGTGCGATTAAGCTCATAGGATCCAGGGAGCCAGAGTCACATCCTGCCCCGTTCCATCATTGCTGAGTGACTTCAGACAAGTTGCCTAACCTCTCTGTGCCTCAGCTTCATCATCCACAAACTGAGACAAATAAATAGCGCCTCCCTCTTGGGGTGGCAAGGACGGGATAAGATCACATCACACAGCGTTCACGGGTACCCACACGGTGTGAACACTCACTGAGGCTCTTTCTGATTCAGGGATGCGGGGCAGAGCTGTGACGCTAGCCCCGCCGCTCTCCCGCCCCCTAGCCCGGTGAACCTCTCTGTGCCCACTCCTCTGCGCCTGTGCCCAGGCAGGACAGATCAACGCCACCTCATGCTCGGCCCCTCCCCTGCTGCGTGAGCCAGTGCTGCACCCCCTCCCTGAAGCTCTCCAGCTGGAGCAGACGGCTGCGTGACTCACAGAGCCTGTCATCTGCAGGCCTCCTTCCCCCACCCACACGGCCCTGCATCCCTGCCTCCCGGCCCCATTCCTCCTCCCCCGCGAGTCTGCAGTGCCTGGCAGAGGCCGACCCCCGGACCACAGGCCCGAGTCTGCAGAGGAGAGAAACTGGCACACCGGAGAGTCCCAGGCGTGTCGCCGCAGAATGCTGCCTTCAGGTACCGATGGCCACGGCCACTCACCCACAGGGACTGGGGAGCAGGGCAGGCAGAGGCCTCAGGCCACACAGCAAACTCCCTGTGTCCAGGAGCGGGCCAGGGTCAGGTGTGTCCTACTTAAATCAGAATGTCCCGAGGGGGCAGGAGACAACTTTTCTGCTCAGAAAGATGCAATTCAGATTTGAGACGCGTCAGGGATTTCACCCCTGCGGACTGTGTGTCATCGTGATGAGATCACACGCTCGAGCATCTGAGAGCCACAAGTGCCCACCGAAATCGCCCAGTGTAAGCCCCTCATCGGACAGGTGAGGCTCGGGAAGCACAGAGAGGCCCTGGGGAAGCCCACGGTCACACAGCAGAAAAGTCTAGCGGTGGGGACGAAAGCCACCCTTGAGGACTCCAAAGGAAGATTCTTTCCACTGCGTCAGGGTGCCATGAAACACAGCAGCTGCAGCGCCTTGGGGAGAGAGAAAAGTCACAGAAAGAGAAATTTCTACCTGACACTCCCACTGATAATCGTGAGCCTGACACGGGCTGATAATCGTGAGTCTGACACGGGAAATGTCTTTTCTTTACAGCGCTTTCCTTACATGGAGAATACGCCTCTTCTCTTGCTTCATTCATAGTTAACCACGCCTGGGAAGACGGGGAGACAGCTCGTCCTCTTGAGCCAGCTGCCTTGGAGTCCTTTCTCAGCCTCCTTCCTCCACCAGAAACGCCTGCCCCCTCCTCCTATCTGCACAAACGCATCTACGTTGCAGAGCCCCCTCCTCCAGGAAGCCCTCCTGCAAACTTCATCTTACCCTGCCCTTTTCCATCCCGGATGGGCTGGAGGAATCAGAGCTCAGGTTTAACCTGCATCCTGACTTCCAGCTGTGCCTGATGTGGAAGGAGCGAGCGCAGCCCCACACCTCTGGCACCCGCATGGACACCAAGAGTAGGACTTAGGTACACGTCACGGCAAAGCCTGAACTCCTACCTTGCCGAGTGCAAATTTTGCACTTGCCCACACTTTCTAATTGGGCAAGCCACTTAAACTCGCTGAGCCTCAGTTGTCCCATCTGGAAAATGGCAATAATAATACCTTCCTCCTAGGCTATTGTGAGGATTCAATGAGATTACACGTATAAAAGCTCCAAGCACCCCCAATAGATACTGAACTGGCAGTTGCTATAGTAAAAATGGTAATAATATGAATAAATATCATTAGTGTAAAATCCATACTTTTCAAGTTGGTTTTTTTGCCCATGACCCCTTGGCAACTCTACCAAAGAAGTGTAGACAGGTAAGAAAGAGCATTTTCAGTTCAAATGTGGCAGATATTTCAAGTCTAAACCTTCTAGGACAGGGAAGGAGAATGCGGTGATAGCAGACTTCTTGCTTTTAAAACGTAATGATAAAATCCATCTTCCAAACAAAAACTCGCCTAATACACACTGAGGTTTCTTTCTTTCTTCCAAAGCTCAAAGAGTTAGTTCAGTTCTTTCAAAGGAGATGGTGCTGACCTCTCCCTCCCTAGCATCAGTAGTTTGGAGAGAAAAGTCTCTCCCCTTCTTACATTCTAGAGTCTAGAATATGTCTGGGATCTAGACACAACCATATGTGAGGACTCCCTCCCCACCCAGCAAGGATATTTCATGAGGCCAAGATTTTATTAGTTCTGGGCTCCCTAGTATTAAAGAAAGCTCCAGAAAAGCCAGATGACTTTATTTCAGATTGAAGAGGTCATTAAATGTATAACATTTTAGTAAATCAATTTCTCAGAGATCCTAAGCGCATCCTCTGGTGTCAGCTGCCCTTGTGCATGAATAGGCGTGGTGCAGAGCAGGTGTACCCGCTGCATACCTGTTTCAGCAGGTGGAGACAGTGCAGTGAGTCAGGCAAGTCTCTGCCCTCGTGGATCTGGCATTCTTTAAACCATTTCTAAAGAAGCCCAGGGGAGCAAATGACTGGTCCATTCCCCTGTCTGAACTGCCGGGATTTTCCAGTCCTGGAAGGGGTCTGCACCATATGAGCTACAAGGTATTGAGTGCCAAAAGCTGTGCTGCATCTTACACAAGTTGCCATCAGGTATTTTCTCACTTACCGAATCAGGCACTAAGTCAGAGAACACGTGACCCGCCCGATGTTCAGCTGGACTGAAAGGTGAGGAGGGGCCCCGTGGGGAGCAGGGCCCAGGTGGCTGGGATGTGCCACTAGAGGGTCCCCCCACATGGCAGCTCATTCGAGAAGCATCGTCAGCTGATGCACTGCCAGTTGTCCTTTTTTGGTGATTTTCCTGCCTGACAAGGATGTGTTTCTTACACTGATGCCGTGGGGTTGTGCTTCACTAGCTGTATAATTTACTCCATGTCATTTTCACAGTGCCATCGTGTTTGCGACATTCACCGCTCTCCTCTGGAAGAGCAGAGCGAACACATCCCTTCCCCCACCGTCCTCCGGATAGGGCGTCGGTACAGCCCCAGGGATTCGAACCCAGCCCTGCCCACTCTCCAAGTCTAAACTCTGGCCTCAGTCTACAAACGGCTATGGGGTGGGGGTGGGGTGCGATGGGAAACCAGCTACCAAGAGGGGAGGGGTGGGCTGGCCCAGATCCTCCAAACTTTTCCATCACAGCCCCGAAGGCAGAGAAGAAGGAACAGCCACCTCCTACCTGGATTGGGACCCGAAGCAAATCTCCAGATAGCAGGAAGTTCCTCTGAATTGCTGCATTGTATCTTTCTAAATATCTATGCGTATCGCATCCTTTCCCATGATAAATGTGTTTGAATATTAAAGAATATTTATTCTCGACCCTTCAAGAAGAACTGGTTCTCCAGGAAAATGTGCCACATTTATTTATATAATCCTGCAGCTTCTAGCATTCTGCAGCTCTTCTAGCATGAGCTGCCTACCTCTAAAGCTGGGAAGTATGAATCCCGGAGACCCGGGTCCCCGGAGATTCTGTGGCCATCTGTTCATTCATGCCATCCGCTCACTGATTCAGAGCCCAGAGGAGCCCCAGGTTAGCGGCTGGCGGCTGAGTCAGCAGCTCTCAAGGCGATGGCCTACTCATGAATCACTAACCCACTGCCCCCTTGCCACGTGCCTGGAAATCCATAAGGATGCTTAAAATAAGTGGTACCTCCGCGGCAAGTTGCTCACCAGCAGGAGCCAGTCCATGTGAGTGCTGGACAAATAGTAGTGCAGGGTGAAAATAAAGGTTGACAACCACTGGCCACCTTCGGTCCTTGGTTCACTTATTCATCAAACATCACTAGGTATTTGCACTGTGCCAGGCTCCCTACCCTGGCAATGAGGGTCTCTCAAAGGTGAGTCAAAGGTTTACAAGGCTTAAGGAGATATGAATAGTATTCAGAAAGCTCTAATAAGATACAAAATATTAGTGCCTTTAGAGACTGAATGAGGTGGGAGCTTTGGTTGGGGGAAAGCTGTTTTGCTTAGAGGAGGGAGAGGTTACTTCTAGCTTGGAGGAAGACAGGGAGGAAATATGGAGATCTTTGAACACACACCAAAAAAAGAAGTTTGGACAAAAATTTCCTTTGGCTAATGAGGAGCCATGAAAGAGTATGCGGTGAGCAAAGTGAAATAATTAGCTAACATTTAGAAAGTGTAAGTGGGTAGTAAGATGTATGATGAATCAGAAATGAGAGAGGCCTGCTGGAAGACTACTGCAATAGACCAAGTAAGCAACAAGAGAAGCCTGAGCTAGAGGAGAGACAGCAGCCGTGGAAAGGAGGGACACACACCACGGACTGACTGAGGCAGAGCAGCTGGGATTTGGCAACGGACTAAAGAAGGCGGCAGGGGAAGTCAGTTCCTGAAAACCATGCTGCTTGGCAGAGACCAACTCTTTATCCTATTTCCTCTTAGAAAATTGTAGCATGGCTCCCCCATCACTCTTTGGTGAATTTACCCACCCTGGCTCCGGTATAGAGCTCATTTGAGTTTCTTCTGAAAGATCTGAAACCCCCAACAGTGAGTCTCTCACACGGACCCTGATGGGCAGACCCACGGCTCCTCCTGTTCCTTTTGCCACCTCCTCACTGACCACAGCGCATCCGGGGGGTGCAGCCCAGGGGAGCCCCACTCCTCTGGGTGTGGTTACAGCCCCTTTCAAGAAAATTCTAAAATCAAAAGGGGAAATCTTCAGAGAGCCTTGTTGGGGCTTCCTACACCCTTAGAGAAGCCAAGAACACAGTCAGGGTTGATGTTCTTAGGTTCCGAATGCGTGTGTATCTTTCTGCATGTGTGTCTGCACATGTGCACGTGTGTGTTCATGCAGGGGCAGGAAAAAGCTTTTAAACATGGGGAGAGAGGAAAAGGGAGAGGGTGGGAAAGAGAAAGGGATAGAAAGAGAGGAGCTCCTTTGAAGCTTTCAGCTCCCAGCCCTCTCCCTAGCTCAGCATGTGAAGCCCCCACCCCCACCCACTGCCCCTCACGGAACTTCATTCTAGACCAACGTTTATGCTGTCAGCTCAGAATAAGAGCAGTGCTCTATTCCCCACATGGGCTGTGGCAAGCAAACATGTGTTCCTGCAATCTACAGAAAAAAAATTTTGTTTTAAATTTCAAAACAGAAAATGCTCTGCAGCCTCTGAATTAATTTTTTTCATTAAAAATGTAAATGGCTATATGGAACACTACAGGAAAATGAATAGTCTTGCAGCTTTAGTTTAAGCTCCATGTTAAATAGAAAAACATCCATGAGAAAGCAGGCGCTGTTTGCTCCTTCCTTAAAATGTAGTCTCAGAGTATACCGGAGAAAAAGCCAGGTGGAGACACCTTTCTAATGTTTCCCCCTGAAATGAGATCCGAGGGCCGAATCAGGAGGCTCAGCCTGACCAGCTCAGCAGACTCCCCACACCGCCCCAGCCAGAGCTGAACCTGCAGTCAGCCCTGATAAACTCTCCAGACTGGAACCAGACCACCGATATCAAGGGATTATCCCTGCAACTCGCTGTTCTTTCCTGCAGGCAGGCTCTGCACTCCAGGTTGGCCAGAGCGCTAATCAGCGCCGTCCCAGCGTGCTAACAAGGAGGTGCTGCTCACTGCCCGCTCACTGCCCAAGCCACAACATGCACAAGGCACCACTCAGCGCCGAGATCTGAAGGCACTAGGCTGCCTTTCTCTCTCCTTCTCTGCATCCCCCGGGCTCCCTCTTGGGAAGGGGTGGAAAGCTACCCGGAAGAGATACGCTCGCACGCTTTCGGTGAGATTTCGTGAAAGCTGTGTGACCTTTCTGGAAAGCAACTTGGCAATGTGTACAGAGAATCTAAAAAAC
The DNA here is from genome assembly GCA_008750895.1 of Mirza zaza. Lineage (NCBI taxonomy): Eukaryota > Metazoa > Chordata > Mammalia > Primates > Cheirogaleidae > Mirza > Mirza zaza. The sequence goes on from VSMD01055748.1 coordinate 166,518, forward strand.
ATGCGCATCCTTTAGCCCAACAAATTCTGCTTCTAGGAATCTGTCCTAAGGAAACAGTCTGTGATGTGAATAAAAATGGACATATTCAGATCGTGACTGCAGTGCAACCTAAAACAGTGGAAAACTGAAAATAACTTAGAGAACCAGCAACAGGGAGATGGTTAAATAAGTTGCAGTGCATCCACTTGAGAAATGAACATGCACCATTTAAAAGCACACCTTCAACCAATTGTTGATGGAACAAGAAAAGATTTATATATACATCTAAATGCACAGAGAAAAGACCGATGCAAAACATATCCAAATATTAACAGCAATTGTCTCTGGGATTTAATCATTGCTTTTATTTTTATATTCTTTTTATTGTGGTTAAATAAACATCACATAACAATGTACCATTTTAACCATTTTACGTGTGCAGTTCTGTGGCATTAAGTACATTCACATTGCTGTGCAACCATCACCACCGTCCATCTCCAGAACTTTTTTATCATCCCACAGTGAAACTCTGTGCCCATTAAACAACTCCTCTTCTTGATGAGTGCCTTGACCATAATCAAAAACAAAACAAAACACTCCCTATTCCCTCCTCCCTTGGCCTCTGACAACCATCATTCTGCTTTCTGTCTCTATGAACCTGCCTTCTTCTCCAGGCACCTCAGGCAAGCGGAATCACACAGTACTGTATTTTGTCTTTTTGTGACTGGCTTATTTCACTTAGCATAATGTCCTCAAGGTTCATTCATCCATGTTGTAGTGTGTGTCAGGACCTCCTTTCTTCATAAGGTGGAATAATTTTCCATTGTATGTATACACCACATTCTGCGTGTCCACTCATCTGTCAATGGACAATTGGGTTGCTTTCGCCTCACGGCTATTGTGAATAATGCTGCCATGCACATGGATGTACAAACATCTGTTTGTGTCTCTGCTTTCGTTTCTTTTGACTATGCACCCAGAAGTGGGACTGTTGGATCACTCGGTAATTCCATGTTCAATATTTTGAGGAACCACCATACTGTTTCCCATAGTGGATGCACCATTTTACATTCCCATCAGCAATGTACAAGGGTTCCAATTTTTCTAGATCCTTGGGTCAACACTTGTTATTTTCTCATTCTTTGATAATAGCCATCCTGGTAGGCATGCATTTTTATACCTATATGTTTTCAGAGTTTTCTATAAGAAGCATGTGGCATGTTTATGATCAGAAAAATAAAACTTAATATTATGTTTTAAAACTATGCCGGGCATATGTAAATAACATTCATCAGAAATCAAGCAAGTGGGAGAGAGAAGGAGAGGGCAGATAACACACCTACCTGGTACAATGCACACTATCTGCATGATGGGCACACTTACAACTTTGGACTCAAATGGTACAAAGGCAATTTATATAACCAAAATGTTTGTATCTGCATAACATTCCAAAATAAAATTTTTTTAAAAACTGTGCCAGGGAATGGCTCACTGGATGCTGTTCACCTCACCATTCAATCCTGCTGGACTAATGAAGCCCTCCTCCTGTCCTTAGCAAGGCATAGCACAATCCCACAGCTGCAGCTTGGAGGCCTGATCCTCCCTTCCCTGGGTGGTGTGCGCTCCCCTCAACACCCCAAGTTCCACGGAGTGACACAGCGCACAAAGGAAAGAGAAGAGATTCAGGGCTCATAGAGTCCCAGGGTACAATCCCAGCTCCACCACTTACCAGCTGTAAGAGGAGCAATCTCACCTTCCTGCACCTCACTATTCTCATCTGCTAACTGAGGTGATAGTACCAACCTTAAGGTTGTAGGGCCTTGCATTCTGCTTGCCAGGGTGTCAGTGTTTGATAAATAATGATCCCTATTCAATTCTGGAACTGTCCATAGCTATTGCCACAGGAAGGAACATGCCACACCTACTAGTAAATGCTGCTTCATTCATTGGTTGAAACTCATCAGTGTGAAGATCCCAATTCAATCATTTGTATCTCCCCTGGAAGCCTCTACCAAGTACAATGTTTCTCAAACACAGGCCTGTTCTCTGCTCCTCAAAAAGGGGATTTCATGGTCAAATAAGCCTGGGAAACACAAAGATTAGTACCTTCAGAAAGAGCAAAAGAGTAATAGTTACCGTTTTAAAGCTCTGCAATCAAGAAACCTATGTCTCTCCAGCATACTGACCACAGAACACCTTTTCAGCATGATGCCTATTAACATCACACGGAGCTGCCTTTGAGAGACGCTGCTTTATTTCTCATCCTCCTGAAACCCTGAAATCCAGTTCCTCAAGGATATCCAGCTTCAGATGTCCAGATGCAAACACCAGGGAGTCTGCAGAGGTTGCTGCAGACCAGTGGGCTCAATACTCACTGAGCATGAGAATGACCTGGAGGGCTTGTTAAACCGGCATCCTGGGCCCCAGCTCAGCTTCTGATTCAGCAGTTCTGGGGTGGGGGGGGGTCCAAAAATGTACTTTTCTAGAAAATTCTCAGGTGACGCTGATGCTGCTGGTCCACAGACCCCACTATGAGAACCACTGATGTGGACAGTCAAAACCCCTTCACATGCAAGTTTAACATAGGACCATAGAAGAAATCCATCTACTTTCTGCAACACCAAAGAAGTCAAGCGTAATTGAGAACATGAAACATCCATTCTCGTCCGGAACAAGTTCTTAAAGGAAGCATTTCATGGTGGTTAGAAAAATGGACTCTCGTGTCAGAGAAGAGCACGTCTGCCAATCCCAGCTCTCCCACCGCCTGGCCAAATGAGCGCCGGCAAGTTATTAAAACCTCCAAGCTGCAGTCTCTCCACCTCTAAGATGGGATAAGAATGGTAACAAGACCTACCTCATGGAATTTCTGTGACATTGGAAATAAAGCACGCAGAGTGCTGGGGGCATGCCTGGCACCCAGTAAGTGCTCAATAAATATTCCTTTTTAAGAACTTTGCTATTTAACCACCTTAGCTGGTAAACAGTTCATCGTGTGTGCAGTCAGGTGACCTCAGATCATGGCTGTAGGGCCCCCCTTACCCACATTTTGCTTTGCTAGGTTTTCGTCCCCAAGGCACAATACAATAAGGTATGTTGAGTGACAGAGAGAGAAAAGACAGGAACCACATTCACATATTTTTTATTATAGTATATAGTCATAATTCCATTTTATTAGTAGTAATTGTTATTAATATCTTACTGTACCTGATTTATAAATTGAACTTTATTATTAGTATGTATGTATATGAAAAAACATAGTATATACAGGGTTCTATACTGTCCTCAGTTGCAGGAATCCACTGGGGGTGTTGGAATGTCTCCCCCCCAAGGATAAGAGGGACTGCTGTATTTGAAGATAGGGTATTGAAAGAAGTAATTAGATTAAAATGGAGGTCATTAGTGTGGGCCTTAATCCAATGTGACTGGTGTCCTCATAAAAAGAGGAGATTAGGACACAGACAGATGCACACACAGGGAAGGCCAGGTGAAGACAAGGGGAAGAGCCAGGCAGAGAAGAAACCAGCCCTGCCAAGCCCTTGATCTTGAACTTCCAGCCTCCAGAATTATGAGCAAATAAGTGTCTATTGCTCAGTTCACCCAGTCTGTGTCACTTTGCTATGGCAGCCCTGGCTAACTTATACAGGAGCCCGCAGGGATCCTCCCAGGTGACCCAGCACCATGTCTTGCAAGCTGCAGGCAGGACAGCCTCCTGACACACCACAGCTGAGGCCAGGAGACATTGTGCAAGTCCTTAAATTGAGGCTGCGGTTACAATTTTTAGCTGCTTGCTGGCCGTGGGACAAGTGATTGCAGCGCTTTGAAACTGTTTCTTCTTCTCTCTAATGGGGCTGCTATAAGGATTAAGACAGTATATTCGAGTTCAGGCTTAGAGTCCAAGACACTGTTCCACCATGAACTCTCACCAGGACAAGTGCAGTGGCCTCCTAAGGGCCCTTTCTGCTTCCACTCCTGCCCTCCCTCTCCGCCCTCACCGCTGCAAGAGCGAGCTCTCAAAACTGTTAATCAGATCACATGCATGGCTACCTAAGTCCCTCCAATAATGTCCCATGGCACTGAGAAGCAAATCCAGACCCCTCATCATTGCCTGCAAAGCCCTACAAAACAAGCTCTGCCCACCTCCTTCCCTGGCACTTCCTCTCTGTGCCCTGAATTGCATTCGGAGGAGCTTTTCTGGTGTTTCCAAAACAAGCAACCTTATTCCTACCTCAGGGCCTTTGCACTAGCTGTTCCCACTGCCCCAGATTTCCACCTGGCTGGCTTCCTCTTAAGTCAATGCCTCCTTCTCAGAGAGGCCTTTTCCACCCAGGATAAAGAAACCTTCAGCATCATCTCACGCTGTCGAGGTCCTAGCAACAGCTCACCACTGGCCCCGAGAGCAGCCACTGTAGCTGTCTGATTTACTGCTGAGTCCCTGGCACCTAGTACTTCCTCCAGTGCCTTGCAGCTTAGTGCGTACGTGTTGCCTGGATAATGGATGTGAAAGCACTTTGCAAACTGTAAAGTGCTGCATAAATGTAAGGGAGTGTCACAAGTACCCAAAAAAGCCAGCCAAATAATTCAAAGAAAATAGGAAAAACTAGGAGAGAAGGATGGGCAATTCAGAGTGAACATGGAGAGACTTCAAGTGGCGATTCAAGAAATAAAGCAAGCAACCAATTTTGTTAAATATGTGAGGCCCGTGGGCCAGAGAAGCACAAACCACACTGACGACTCATTTATTTTATTCGAGCCTTGTCTGCCCCACCCAGCCATAGGAACTGCATAAATGACAGGCGGCCGCAGCAGAACTCCTTAGGGGTGGTCTGGGAGGGGGATCCTGGCATGCACCCTCTCTGCATTAGCCTCCCCTCTGCATCTGCCCTTCCAACTGCAGCCCTGCCTGCCCGGGGCCTGCACCCTCGCAGCAGGCGGGCCTGTGACTCACAGATGGCCATCACTCCTGGTGCCAGCAGAGTACCACCTGAGCCTATCTTTAGAAGTTCCGCAGGCTGAAAAATCAATTCACTGGCCTGGCACCCGGGTCCGGAGCCTCCCTGCTAACATCGGTGGTGGGGGGAAGCATGTGGCATCTCCTCTGCCCGTCCTGATGCCTCAGGCATTACTCGGGGTCTGGAGGGCCTGGCAGTGCCACCTTACAGACTCGTGAGAGCTGCCGCACCCAAAGGTGTGCCGGTCTGCCCCCCCGGAGTGAGCCAGGCCTCGCCAGAAGCTGCAGGCAAACACTAGGCCCTGGAAGGTTCTGGTGAGGCGGAGCAAAGCACTCTGCACCCTGGCTGCCCGACTGGCACATTCTGCAGGTGGTCACCTGGCACCCCATGTAGGTGTGGCCACAGCAGACCAGCTTGCCCAGGTGGTGCAAGTTCGTCTCCTCCTCAGAGGACTGACCAGAGGTGAGAGAACAGCACAGGCCTCCCCGCCTCAGGAAAGAGACTCAAGAGGCAGATTCCCAAGGCAGAGCCGGCCCTCAGGCCGCCTCGGGCTTCCCGCCTGCTGGAAATGGCCGTGTGTGAATCCCACGAGCCAAAGGGAGCCCCTGGCTCTGGGGTGTGGGGATGAAGCCGTGTCAGACAGGTCACCCTGTCAATCAATCTCACTCCTTTCTTTCAAGAAAGACTCACGGAGCACCTGGTCTGCCCTGTGCAACAGGCTGCAGGTAAGCTGAGGAACCAGAGAGGAGAAAAGGAACCTGCCCATGGCCCTGTACTTCCTTTTGCACCTGCGAGCTCTCTGCTCAGCCTTTGAGATTCCCCCATGACCGTGGACCTTCCACCTCTTCACCCACGTCTAGACGCCGTGTTTACAAAAATTGGGAGATGTCGCCTGTGTCTTTCCACAATGCAGTCGACAGCCCTGCCCACCCCACCTTTTTTCTTTCTCAGACCCACTGAAATCCAGCTGTCTGACAGCAAACGAAAACAGAGGAAGGGCTCCCACCCACGGGCTTCCAGCTGAGAAATGAGAATGACCCAGACGAGCTTAAGGGCTCAAGAGCCATCTCTGAGCATCTGCAGGAACACCGTCCTACATGTTTTATCCTCAAGCCAAAAACGGGCCCTGAGCTCACATGCGCCCAGGAGCCAGCCTGTCACCTGTCACCACGCAGCAGGGCGCAGCTGCTCTGCCCAGCCAGTGGTCACCACGAGGGGACCCAGGCCTACAAATGTGCATCTTCAATCTTTTTTTTTTTTTCAAGAAAAACTAGCAACACAGATTTTTATCCCAAATCTCCTACTTTCTTAAATACAGACAATTAATGCAGAAAAAGGTTTCAAAAATATGAAACCATGTAGGCCAAACCAAACGGACTTGCAGACTGCCGGTTCGCACCCTCTGAAAGGGAGGTGGGGGGACTGGATTCCGGGGGGCACGTTCAGAGGTCACCGTCCTCCTCTGCTTCTCCCCAGGGAGGCCTTCCTGGGCTGCCTCCCAAGTGCACAGTACCAGCCAGAGGGCGAGGCCCGAGGATGAGCCAGGCAGCGTGGCTGCCACCACTCGGAGGAGGGACCAGGAACTGCTGGGAATCCCCCAGCATACACCACGCTGGTGCCATTTCCCAACCCCAGTGGTTCACCCGCAGCCTGCAGTGTCTCTTTCCCTCTCCTCCCTACCAACTCAAGGCTAAGTCCTGTCCTTTCTAAAGACTCCATTCAAGTATCAGTCCCTCTAAAGAGCTGCCTGCTAAGCAGTGCCCTCCCACCAGCCCCTGGGCTGGGGAAGTCTCCCAGCACCCAACACATCGGTGCATCCTGCACACCCACTCACAGCGTCCAGGCATGCGGCTGACCCCTCGAGAGCAGGGAGCTCCGCCAGGCAAGGGCTGGCTCTTTCCCATGCCCATCATCCCCGCAGCCTGCACAGACCTCGGAACACACAAGCAGCTCCACGCAGAACTCAACATGCAACTCCTCAAGGGAAAAATGTCTTCTGCGCACTGGCCTGTACCAGGTGCATGCAAGGGGTGCCTAAGGCCACTGAGAGGAGTCCAGCATATCCAGGGGTACCAGGGGATGACAGTCTTTTGGGGGCAACAGGTGTTTAAGAAATCCCCATCACAGAGACTCTACCTGCTGCTCCTCGACAGTCACCCTCCTCCCAGCCTTCCCAGGTCTTGATCACACCTGTGCACGTTGCTCTTCCCTGATACCTGCTCTCAGCTCCCCTTACCGAAGAGCGCTCTCACCACAGGCCGTCCACATCACTGTTTTTTCCCTCTCCCTGTTGTACTTGTCCTTTTGCACTTATGGCCACCTGACTTCTCCCGTTCCCTTATTTATCCTGTTTATGGCCTGTCTCCACCGCTACAGCCTCCACCCCATGAGGGCAGGGCCCGCATCTGCCTTGTCCTCTGCCGTGTGCCCTGTGCCTAGGACAGTGCCTGACCCGAGGTAGGTGCACAGCAAACGCAGGCTACGTGAATGAATCTAAGAAGGAAAAAGCAAGATATTGCCAAAAAGCACTGCATGTTGAAAGGCCCCTGAACGCCTGCTTGCCAAGAGGCAGCCAGATCCCTGCCTCCTCTTCTTCCTCCTCCTTTGCACAGTGGGCAGGACACCTGCAGAACTTTCCATTTCTCACACCTCATCACATTTCTGTGCTTGGGTGCTGCAAAGCAGGGAAAGAGCCCCGTCTGTGTGAGTGCAAGAGGCTAGGACGGGAGTGCCTTGTGCACAGGGGGACTGAGGTATGGAGATGGCCACCTGTGCAGGTGTGTTTGAGGAGCTGCACATGTGTGTGCAAATGTGCATGACTGGGAAGTGGAAAAGGGAGGAGCTGAGGGTGAGGGTGGCTGTGGACATGGGGAGGCGTGTGAGAAAAGGCAGGGGTGAGGGGAAGCAGGCCTGCGCATGTGTCAATGTGGGGAAGGGTGTGTTGGCGAGGAAGGTGCTGGTGCGTTCTCTCCCTGGCAAAAACTCAGGCTGGAGAGCCTGGGAGGAGGTGGGACTTGGGGCTTCAGCAAGAGTCCTCCCCCTGTGGCCTGCTGCTTGACCTCATCCAAGCTGTATAAGAAGGGAAAAAATGTCTCTAGAACCCAGGCCTTCTCCATTAACAGGCCAGAGGTAATGACACAGCAGTGACCAGGCAGGCAAATCCGCCCCTGGAAGACACAAGCCAACACCAAGCACGAGCACCTCGGGTACTCTGGACACGGGGTCCCTGAGTCCTTCAGAAGGAGCCCAGGCTCCTAGTGATTTTGCACCAGGACTGAACACATAGATTTGAATTCCCTGGAGATTCCAAAAAGCAACTGAGGCACCAGTGCAGCACGTGGGCGTTTTACTACTAGTTACACGTCTAATGAGCATCGCAGCCACCAGAGCAGCAATGCCAGGGGATGCAAAGACCCACTGGGCTGCTCTGCTGAGCTGGGGCTCCGGGGGCAAGAAGGCCTGTTCCCTGCCGGGCCTTCCCAGCAGCAGCAAGGCAAGGATACAAACACCTACAGGGCCCATGTCCGCAGCCTCTCCCTTCTCCCTGTGCACCCCGACTCCTGCCCACCTCACCCGTCACACCTCCTCCCAGTCTGCCTTGCTCGCCAGTCCATGTACTTTAGCATTTGTTCATTTCCTCAATCCACAAGGAGGTGTCCGGCTCCTTGGCACTTCCCCAGGGTACAGCACTGAACAGAACAGACCGAGTCCTGCCCTCACCGAACAGACATGGTTGGGAAAACAGGCAATAAACCCCACCTATAAGACAAATCTAAGGTACGTTAGATGGTGACAAGTGCCCTGGAGAGAATAAAGCAGGCGAGGGAAGCAGGAAGGGGGGCCACTAAACTGGGTAGCCGAGCAAGCGCACCAGCAACCAAGCTCGCTCCCTCCCCAGAGTCTTCACAGCTGCTGTTCCACCCACCTGAGCACTGTTCCCTCCGTTTCCCTTTTCAGGCAGGCCAATCTTGTTCCACTCAGTGGTCGCTTTCTTAGAGAGACCCTCCCTGGCCACCTATATAAAGCACACACCTGGTCACACTCTCATCACTATCCCCTTAGCCTGCCTCATATTTTAAAAACCAGTTCTCACCATCTGACGTCAAACCATTATTTACTCACTAGTCTCTGCTTCGCCCACTGGATTATAAGGTCCGAAAGGCGCAGGGACTGTGCCTTGCTCGCCACTGTGTCTTTAGCAGGACAACCGGCAGCCGGCCCTGGGCCGAAATGCCTCGGTCCACTTTCCCTGCCTTTGGGTTAAGCAATGCCCTCTCTCAGCATCTTTTTCTAAAACCCTCTTGGGCAGGCCACACGTGAAGTCATGAACACGCGAATGTGAGCCCCTCACTTCTCGCCGGGGGCTGCTGCTGAGGACCCTGAGATGGTGCCTTGGTGTGGAGGGAAGGGGAGGGGACGGAGCAGAGGAGGGAAAGCACGCGGCTGCTTCCCAGAGCACAGGACTGGACGGGGCGAGACTCGGACGCCGGTCGCAGTTCTGCCCCCAACTTCTGGGTAAGCCCTCCAAGCACCCGATTCTTCATGACACAGAGCTGAGAGGGAGCTGTGTGGTCGCCTGAGCCGTGGGGACTTTGTGGGGAGGGGCCGAGTCCACGAGGAGAGGGGACAGATTTAGCTGCCTCCTCGCTGTGCCGCCAAGGACAACAGGTCTTCGGCCTGATCCCTGCCTCTGCCAACATGGGGGGAACCCAGTGAGGGTGGGAAGCCGCATGCACCGCGTTAATGCTCACTCAGAGCAGATCATCTGCCCGTTGCTAAGCGGCCGCTGTACACACACGGTTACTATTAGAAAGTTAATCATGGAAAATGCTGAGGTCTCTTTCCCCAGCCCTGCATCTCTCAGCTCCACACTACAATTTCATCTTCCATATAATGTTACCCGGCAGTGCCATTGGCTCCGTCCACTCCCTTGTCCCAGGCCTTTGTGACCTTTCCATTCCCTTTGAGCCGCACGCCACGGCTGCCTCGCGGAGCAGTGAGACACGCTGGCTTCGGCACGCCTGGCCGGGGCCAGCACGCTGACATTTTCCATGAGGCCCCACCAGCCAGAACAATGCTGGGGGGGGAGGGGATTAGGACAACTTGCTACGTCACCCCAAGTTGCTTTAGGAAAGGGAAAAACAGCACTGGCCCCCACCTTGGCAGCCGATGGTACCCACACACTGTCCCTACCCTTCTCTGCCCTTGACTTTGACTTGCAAAGCACAGACTGGGCTCCCCCTCACACTTTCTACATGATCACCAGAGAGGCAGGCATGCTGGAAGGCCAGCCTCATAAAAGGCTTAGTACCTCCTTGTCAGTCCATGCCCCAATGAGCAGATAATTGATTTTTTTTTTGTTTTATGATTATTTGCAGGCATTGGTTCCCTTTCCATTAGCCTGGATAATCGAGGGTAAACTGCAAAAGAGTATTAATATCATGGCCAAGGTCACTCAGCTGGCTCCAGCTGCCTCTCCAACCCAAAGACTGAATTATTACAGCTGTTATTAATAACAACAAGAACAATAAGTAACCTGAGCGATTACAAAGCAAAGAATTCTGCGATCACCTCCACCATTTAAGGCTTGGTGAAACAAAGAATGGAAAAATGTTTTCTAAGGTTCCAGCTAGGAATCTTCTGGCAATAGAAGTGCCCTCTGCGTGGTGCCACTGACGATCAGAAAAGGGCCTTGTCTGAGGGTCGACAGGTGAGGTCTGGGCTGGCTGGGGTTTGGTTTCCAGCTCCACCAGGTGTGTGGCCCTGGGCGAGTCACTTCATGGCAGCAGGTTCCGCACACACAGGGGCTGGTGAGGACGCGGAACGAGGTGCCCCTAAAGGGCTGGGCACCATGCCCGCAGGGAGCAGCACTCTCTACATGTGAGCTGCCGTTACAACAGTTCTTATGGATGATAGTCCCATCTTTAGTGGGTATCATGGGATCTCCCAGGAATGGAGATGAGAATGGTGCGTCCTGGCCCTAAGCCTGCCCTGTGTCCAGCAGTCACCCCACACCACATACAGTGCTCTGTCCCTGGGTGCCAGCCTCAGCCCAAGCCCCCTCTCTCACCCTCACTCCCATCCTCAGCCGAGAGGGAAGCACACCACCATCCCCACGTTAAAGAGGCAATGGCGAGGCATCCAAGGGCCTTGTTCAAGGACCACACTCAGGGAAAGGTGGAGACAAGATCTCCGGCTGAATCTTTGCAGATGAAAGTCCCATGTTTGTTTGGAAACCACTTCCCGCAAGAATTCTGGCCTTTGGAAGACATCGAAATCCCAAAAGGCTCAGCTGCAGAAAAATCTTCCAAACTTCTCATTACAGTTATTCCCCCAATGTCCAAGAGCTTTACTCTTGGACTCAGCCATCTACTCCACAAACTTTTATTGAGCATCTGCTGTGGCTTAGGCTCTATAGGTAGTGGCTATGAGCCAAGATGTGACAGATAAGGAGAAGCCCTAATACAAAGAGCAGGGAGAACAATGACTCTAGCCAAAGAGAATAGCACGTGCAAAGGCCCTGAGGTATGTAAAAGATCAGCATGTATGTTCTCTATGGACAGAGTTCTAAGGTCAGATAATATCCAGGGCAAGTTGACATCTTTCTGTCACCCTCATCCAAAAGCAACCTTTAGGAAGCCACAGGAGGGACCGTCTTCAACTCAGAAAACCTCTCCAAGCCTGTCTCCCATCCTCCATTTCCACGTTCTTGCTCTCATCTGGTTTCCTAAGTGTCCAGCCTGGCGCCTAATTCCTGGTGGCAGCAAAGCACAAGGTCAGAGGTAAACACACTGATGCCGGGAACCCTGGGTTTCTTTCCCAGCTCTGCCACTTGCTGTTCCAGTGATTAACCTCCTCTCTGTGCCTCAGTTTCCTCATCTGTAAGCCACGGATAGCAGAACCCTTTCTGAGAGCTGCTGTGAGGCTCTTAGCCCAGTCCCTGGCACGTAGGAGGTGCCCAACAAATATGAGCACTGTCGATGTCTATTTTAAGCACCGTCATTTTTATTATCAGACCCCCCTTCCATACGTGGCCCCTTGGGAGTGATGAATGAGTTGGATGAATGACACACGCCCGAGTTTCTCACCCAGATTCCCAACACCACAGCCCTCTTATCCAGGAGGTCGTTATCCCTCAGAGGCACCCATCCCAAACCCCTACTCAACGCAGTGACTTCTGGAGACCCTAAAGAGATCGGGGACATTCCGCACATTCCCCCGAGCCATCTCCAGCGCCCTGGGGCAGAACGGGGGCTTCTCCGACTGCACAGAGGGGCTCTGCAACCGCCCGAGACGTGCTTCCCGCAGCTGACGCTCTTTTCCGTATTTAACTTTCTCAAAAACACCCCCAAATGTTTTGCCTTTTCAGTTTGCCTCTCCTCCCCCTCACCACCCCCCCACCTGCCCCATATTCCCCAGTAGTTTCAAAATTGAGTAACTGTCTCGGGAACTGCGTTTGAAGATGCTAATTTAAACACACACGTCAGAAAAGGCAAGCCGGAGCCGTGCTCCTAGCAACAGCCCCTCACCCACTCCGCACAGCTGTCGCTGCCCAGGCGCGGGGCTCTCGAGTGAGCCGGCAGGGCAGGCGCAGGCCCCGGGGGAGCAGGGGTGTGGGGGCCCGGCTCAGGGTCTGCTTCTGGACTTTACCCTTGGAGGGCGGCCTCAAAGGTTCACACTCTGCCAAGCTGCCAGTTCCACAAGAGACGTGTCTCAGGGAGACCAACACGTGTCTCAGCGAGACCAACAGTTTAAGTAAACCCATTGCATCACATTTTGAAAGTACAGAATTTCGAATGCAAAGAGCTCTAATTTCTTTTAATAAACCCAAACTCTTCCATTTGAGTAAGCTTCATGCATTCAACAGCAGCACCTACCATCAAAGCGTAATCAGTCTCCTTTCCATTTTTCACATCATAAATGTAAGCTCAGGCCCCATTAAGGGGCAGATTCCTCCTCCACCAGTCCTCCGGAATCCCTCACCCCATCCACAGGTTGGGTGGTTCTTCCCTTCCCCGAACTCTCTCATGATCTGCCTCGATGTCTCCTATGTGGCAGGACCACCGTCAAGCTGTGCACATCTCACCTCCCCTCCCAGACTGGCACATACTTGAGAAGAGAAGCCACTTCTCAGTCATGCTTGGGTCTTGTCCCATGGCACTCACACCACAGATAAGTAAATGCATAGTAACTTCCAGAATGCCTGGCACATAGTAGGTGCTCAGTAAATAGTTATGGATTGGTAAGATGGATCACCTTGGAGCTCATCAATTTAAAGGAAAAGTAACAACACAACAACAACAACAAAAACCCAAAAACCCCCAACCCTGATAGTAAACAGACTCTGCCCCCAGTTGTTCCCATTGGTAAACATGGCTTTTCGTATGTTGAGTTTACTTGAAATGGAGGTAGATAAATACACAAAAAGACAAGGAGGGAAGCTAAAGTATAGGAAAGGCAAGCCAGGTAACCCCCACATGGGAGAGAAGTCCCCGAGGTTTGGCAGTGTGCAGCTGAGGCCGATGTCGGAGGGAAGATGCGACTGGAAGAACACACAGGTGCTTTGCGTCTCTAACGAAGAGTTTATTTCAAGAGATCACAAAGCTGTTCTGTTTCTTGACTGGGGTGTTGGTTCCATGCGTGTGCTCAGTTTTGAAGACACATCCACTTTATGGTATGTTTACTTTTTAGGATTATATTATAGTTCAATTTAAAAAGAAAAAAAACCTTAATGATTAAATAATATTCTCCCCATGGGAACTTATCTTCCATGTCCAAGTGAAGTCAATGTGAGAACAGGGTTTGTGCTGCAAAAATGCACTCTCTAGAGAACTTGGCTGTTACCACCTATCCAGTGAGCTAGATCTCCACCACCCAGGCAAAAGTAGTGGGAGTGAGATGTGGAAGGGGGAACATGGCACATCTACATAATAAAACAGATGCAGGCTGGGCCGGTGGCTCACGCCTATAATCCTAGCACTCTAGGAAGCCAAGGGGGGAGGAACACTCAAGATCAGGAGTTCGAAACCAGCCTGAGCAAGAGCCAGACCCCTGTCTCTACTAAAAATAGAAATAAATTAATTGGCCAACTAAAAATATATAGAAAAAATTAGCCAGGCATGGTGGTGCATGCCTATAGTCCCAGCTACTCGGGAGGCTGAGGCAGGAGGATTGCTTGAGCCCAGGAGTTTGAGGTTGCTGCGAGCAGGCTGACACCATGGCACTCTAGCCTGGGCAACAGAGTGAGACTCTGTTTCAAAAAAAAAAAAAACCAGACTCGGAAGCTCCCCGTCATCGCGGTAAGAGGAAAAGCATGGGTACCGTTACCTCTTCCTCCCCGGACCAAGGGACTCGAGCATCCCAGTGTTGAGGAAGCCAAGAATGTGCCAACTACGCTCTCTCAGAACAGTAAGAAGGCTACTCCTTTCTCTTCTGGGAACCGTCAAATGTTTTGAAGTTTCTGACACTCTCCAAATCACACAGGAACCAGAGCCTGGTTTTACAGACCTCAGCATGGTGGTGTGTGTGGTGTCCTGGGTTCCGAATTGCTGACAGCCCCAGAGACCCATTTCTAGAGGAGAAATGACAATGCCAAGCACACCACTACAGCCTGTGGATTGCTTCGTTGCTTTATTTAGGGTGGCACCTAGGGACGGAGGGACCTGGGATGAGTACCTCCCCAATCACATTTTCTGCAACTGACATCATACTATCAGGGACAACCAGAGCCACCTGGACGGCACAGACGACTTTGAGGACTGACCTGAGGGTTACGCAGGAGGGGAGAGGAGGACGCACTGTGAGCCCACCTGCTTCCTCTGCACACTGGGGTCGAGGGCACTCACAGGTCACCTGCATGGCACGAGCTCCCAGCCTCCCTCAGCACCAGCAGGCTGAACCACCAGCCCCGCCCAGTTCCCCCCGTCCATAACCAACCAGTCCATAACCAGTCCATAACCAGCCACAGTTCCCCGATGAGTTCACTCTCGGGAAGAGTGGGTGGTTGAGTATTTTTCTTTGGACGATCTTGTCTAGAGAATATCTACCACGACTTAATTTTGAAGCCAACTTGTACAGATTAAAATAAGATGAAATCCACACTCTCTGGGCCTCAACAGTTTTGTTTGATGCAATTCCACACGCCTTTACGGACACCAGTTCCGTTCCAGACACTGCTACAGCTGTAAGTCTTTGGAATTGGGCAGTGAGAATATGAAAAATGAGAACAAAATAGAATTCTCCCCAGAAGTAAAATACCCAGCTTTGGCTATGCCATCACAAGTTGGAACTTGTTCTCTTGTGGACGCCTTGGGGCTTCTTTAACCTTACATTTCCTCCAAACGACCCTGAGAGGGCAGGGTTAGAGATTTGATAGTTGATCAATAAACTTACTGAATGAAAATGATAGACCCTACAAAGAGTTTGTGCCGACATTCTCCCACCCTGGGTTCTAATACTGCTTCACAGGCTGTGGGACGTCAGCCAGGGTCCCCAGCTGCCCACTAGCCCCACTGTGGCCTGCGATGGGTGATTCTGGACAAGTCACCCCCACTCTTGGGGTTCAGTTTCTTCATACATGAAATGAAAAGGATTGAAGAAGAGTGTCTCTAATTCCCCTTCCAAGTTCTAGCATTCCATGATGTCGAGTGCATTCCAGGGACGTGAGAGCTGCTAGTCATGGATGTAAAAGACATCTAGAGGTCACCCTTCTCCTCTCTGCTAGCATGTGCCACTTTGTTCAGGTTCCCAGTCTTCCTCTAAACTACCTTGCACCTCCCTATTCCCTCACTAATCAGTGGGTCCTGTCTAGTTTACAACAATCAGGACATTCCCACTCTGCTTGCCATTGCCTGGTTTGGAAGCAGGTGAGTGGCCTAGTCCTGGTCAATGAGACAAGTGAGAGAGCTGCTGGGGGGCGGGGGGGGGGGGGGGAGGGCTTTGGTGAAAGGTTTCCTCTGTCTGTTAAGTCCTTACCAGAAGAGATGGTCCCCACTCTGATTCTGAACACTGCTATGTCTAGATGTGACGTCCGGAACTACTGCAGCCATTTTGCAGCCACAAGAGGAATCAGACATGGGATGAAGCTGTCACTAAGCTCAGCCGAGCAGAGTAGAGAAGGAGAAGGGTCCAAGGCTCAACCCCATCACTGAACTACTGGATCCATCCACACTGGAGCTCCTGTAGCCCCAACTTCTGTTCTACTTATGGGAAATACATTGGGAGATACATTTCCTCACTGTTGAAGCCAATTTGAGCCAGTGCTTTTCATTATTTGCAATCGAAAGTGTCCTAACTAATGTAGTGGACCACAAATTTGAAAAGAATAAAAGTATGCTGAAACACTCTTAACGCTAAAACTACTACACACAGTTAAATCTTTTGTTAATGTCTAGAAAAATGCTCTAGGACATCATCTGGATGGAAATCACCTTTTCAAATAACCCCCTAACATCCTTTCTCTCTCATAGGCCAACAGCGTGCAGACACTTGTACTCTTCAGCTGCTTGGTTTCCAGACAAACGTGAGCAGCCCGATCATTCCGACAAGAATCAGCACTGACCCGCCCTCCTCCACGGACAGGATGCGCACGGCCGTGAACTCAGTCCGAAGAGCAGGAGAGGAGAAATTGGCACCTTCCAGGCTAAATGTTGTGTTGTGTTGCTGGTTCTGAGCTTTCAAAGGGCTGTTCATTTTGTTCTACCTGTGAATGGGTCCCCGATTTCTCAGTCTGCTTACGGGCCGAGATAGATCTCAGCAAAGCATCAGGGAGACACAGGTTTCCTTCTCTCTACCCCGCCTCCCACTCTCCCCTTCTCTCACCATCCAAAGTATTATAACAAATGAAACAATAATTAAGTCAACGAGCATTAAATGGTGCTACCATGTGTAATAAAAAAAAACACCTCCCTTATTACATTGCCATTTCCTTTTTAAATCCTTCAGGGGCATCGTGTACAAATATAGTAAACAGCATTAGAGGGAAATAATGCCAACACATACTTCTGGGAGCGCGTCATGTCCCCTTAAGACGGGGCCCACTGTTCAGTTCCATTCTAGGCCACAGCTCAGGTTTCAAGCCCGAGGTCCCCTTACTGCCTCATGCAGTATTAATACGGCCCTGGCACACTCCCAGATTTACATCGTGAACCATAAGCTGGGCCAGCTCCCACAGGACAAACTGGTTTGGGGCTCCCTCTTCATCTCCCCAGAGGGCCTCCCCACCCCACCCCCTCGTCCACGGCCAGGCCACCCCCTTCCCCAGGGATCCCCACCGTCAGCTCCAGCCAGGGGAACACACGGGGCTCGTGGCCGCGAGCAGGCGTGCCCAGCTGCGCAGTGTCCTCTGCCGGGGCTGCTTACACGCAGCAGAGGAAGTGCACTGTCCTGTGGGCAGTCACGTGGGGGGGCCCTCAGATGGCAGAACCAGAGCCTGACTCAGGTCGCCTCTGCAGCAGGTCTGGAAGCACCGAGAGAACCCCCAGGCCCAGAGGGCCTATTCGTCTCTCCCAGACCTGCTGAAGGTCTCTCCCTCTCTCTCTCTCTTTAGTGATAACCAGAAGGCAGGGGCTTTCTGTGATACTATTTCTAGGCTAGCCCGTGAGCCATTTGCATTATGAAAAGAGAGAGAGGTGAGGCTGGTGGGGAGTGAGGAGGAAGCACACAGGGGAGGCAAGGCCAGAAAAGAACAAAAAATGGGGTGCAGCTGGGTGGGCCCCAGGCAGCCCTCATACACAGGGGCCAGTGTGGCCTGGGCTGCCCACACAGCTCCCACCCCACCCCACCCCCGCAGGAGGCCTGCAGGCTCCGTCCAGGGTGTTGCCCCTGGTAACTCCTGTCTTGGAGGCATGGGGTATGTCACAGAGAGACTGGGCTCCGGAGACAGTCAGTCTGGGTTCAAATCCCAGACCCACTGCTCACAAGCTGCATGTCCTTGGCCATGATGTTTAACAACTCCGGGCATCAGTTTCCTCATCTGAAAACTGGGACCAAGATTAGTGCCCACCTCCTAGGGTTGCTTGTGAGGATGGAAAGCAGCACCTGGCACAAGGTAAGCATTCAGTCCATGCCAACAGGGCAAGTGACAAGGGCGGGGCTCTGAGCAGAGGCTGGAGCCAAAAGAGACCCTCAAGAATCCAGCAAAAAGGCCGGACGCCGTAGCTCACGCTTATAATCCTAGCACTCTGGGAGGCCAAGGCGGGCGGATTGCTCGAAGTCAGGAGTTCGAAACCAGCCTGAGCAAGAGTGAGACCCCGTCTCTACTACAAATAGAAATTAATTGGCAAACTAATACATATAGGAAAAATTAGCCGGGCATGATGGCGAATGCCTGTAGTCTCAGCTACTAGGGGAGGCTGAGGCAGGAGGATTGCTTGAGCCCAGGAGTTTGAGGTTGCTGTGAGCTAGACTGATGCCACGGCACTCACTCTAGCCTGAGCAATAAAGCAAGACTCTGTCTCAAAAAAAAATTAATTAATTTTAAAAAAATAAAGAATCCAGCAATTTTCTCAATAAGTTAAACACAACATTACCATATGATCCAGCAGTTCCACTCCCAGGCGTATACCCAAAAGATTCAAGACCAGGAGTGCTAACAGAAACTTGTACCCAAATGATCACAGCAGCACTATTGCCAGCAGCCACAGGTGGAAACAACACAGATGCCCATCAGCTGATGTATGGATAAACAAAGCATGTGTCCATACAATGGAGATCATTTAGCCACAGAAAGGAGTGGAGTACTGACACACGCATGGATGAACCTGGAGGACATTACTCTAAGTAAAACAAGCTGGACACAAAGGCCATATGTATCATGTATCATTCTACTCAGATGAAGTATCCAAAACAAGCCAGTCCACAGAAGCGACAAGCAGATCAGTGGCTCCAGGGGCCAAGGAGAGGAGACAGTGGGGAGTGCCCGCTCATGGGTACAGGGCTTGCATTTGGGGTGAGGGCAAAGTTCTGGGACTAGTTAGCAGAGGGCTGTTATTGTGATTGTATACTTGAAATAGTTACAATGGTCGATTTTATGGTATGTATTTTTACCACTAAAAAAAAATGGCTGAGTGTGGTGGCTCACGACTATAATCCTAGCACTCTGGGAGGCCAAGATAAGAGGATCACTTGAGGTCAGGAGTTTGAGGCCAGTCTCAGCAAGAGTGAGACCCCATCTCTACTAAAAATAGAAAGAAATTAGCCGAGCATGGTGGTATGTGCCTGAGGTCCCAGCTACTGGGGAAGCTGAGATAGGAAGATCGCTTGAGCCCAAGAGTTTGAGGTTGCTGTGAGCTAGGCTGACACCACAGCACGCTAGCCCAGGCAGCAGAGTGAGGCTTTGTCTCAAAAAAATAAAAAATAAAAGAACTCAGCAAGGGCACAGCACTCAGACCCTTCTCCCCTGAGACCTCTTACTCGGTAGGGATACAGGGGGACCCGGCATGAGGGTTTGGGGATTGCTGTTACACGCTGAATTCCATTCCTGGGCTCCTACCCGACCCTCTCATTCCCCGTGCCCCACTGCCTGTGGTTTCCAACTGTGCCATGCTGCTTGCCGCCAGGCCTTGCCCGCGCTACTCCCTCCATCAGGAGTGCACACCTGCCACCCCAGCACCATCCCTCCTTTGCCCACCTAACTCCCCTCAGCCCTCAAGACCCAACTTGGCCACCGCCTGCTTCAGACGGCCTTCCCTCCAGCTGCCCTCCCCCAGACCAGGTTAGCTGGCCTCCTCCCCTGCACCCACCCTGCTCCCCTGCACCCACCCTTTGGCAAAGTGTGATGTGCTGGGCATGCCAGACAGAGAGCTCCCCAAGTCGCACTTATGCAAGGTGTAGATCTAATTCATCCTTGCACCCCTAGAACCTAACACGGAATAACTACATACATAAATGAATTGATTAAATAAATAAATGAGTTACAGATCATTTCTAGAGGTCATGAGAAAGGAAACAAAAATGAATATAAATAAGGGAGACAATTCCTCGATAACCTAACCCCACTCCCACCTCCCACCCTAGCACCTCCCCGGGGAAAAGGATCATGAGACCCCCAGCAGAGAGTGACCAGGCCAATTCAGAGCCCCAATACGGGCCTTTACCAGGAAATCGAGGGGCTGGGGAACCGTGAGTTCCTGATCCCAGTTTAGAGGGGGTGTCCTGGCCTCAGATTCAGCCTCAACTATCTTTGTCAAGGGGCCAAGCGCTAGGCCCTTCCCACCTCTTACCTCATTCCAACCTGCACAGGTGAAACTCGCCTTATAGAGGAGGAAACTGAGGCTCTTGGAGGTCAGCAGCTTGCCCAGATCACACAGCTAATACTCAACGCTGTGCACAGCCGAAACCAAAACTCGTGATTTTAAAATTCATTTCCTATTCTTCCCGCAGTGTCTACATCCAATCCTCTCCAATCCTCTCCCCAACACAAGGAGGCCGGGGACACAGGCCATGCCGAGAGCAGCACTGGACCACGCGAATGCAGGCGTGTCCTGCTCTAAGAACTCACTGCCAACAGTGAAGCTTTTCAACAGAATGGGCAGCAGGACAGAGGAGAGACCCTAGGGCGAGACACATAAAGATTTGTCCCAGCTACTCCACTATTTGTGTGTCTTTGAGGCTTTTTAGTTTTTTCCATTTGTAAAATAGTTTTGTAAAAAAAAAAATTGTCTGACATAAAATGGAGTAGATCATCTCCAAGATGATCTTCTAGCTCTAGGGAAGTAATACCATAATGACTAACACCTGCTCCAGAAGGATCTAGAAAAGTGGCCCTCTTGACCATAATTACCTAGCGGAACTCACGCCTGGAATCAGACAGCATCACCTGTATGGCTGATGCCATTCACAGTCGAGCCACCACCAACTTGTCTCTTATACCAGCGCCCTACACATTCCCTGTACCAGGAGAGGACAAGAAAGGAAAGACACACTGATTCTGGTCCCGCGTGTATTTTATAGAGGATCTGTAGTGTAACGTAGCTCAGCAGTACGCAAAATCCTGTCATTCTCTCCTGCAGTCCTGATTCTGCCACATCTGCATGCCCTGAGCTAATATTCTCTGCATATCATCCTTGAAATCCTCCTGAAATTGTCTTGCTTTTTTCAAATCAGCATTGTCCTGGGCAATAATGTCTGTGAAATCGCAAGCTCTCATGTGCTAGTTCTGTTTTTTCACAAGCGCACTCAGTACACAACTGTGAGAAGAAGTTCATCTGTGTCTGTCCTCAAAGCCTCTTGTATCCCACCGGGGTTGAGGCGCTGCACAACACAGCACTCACTCACTTGTCTTCACCAGCAAACCTCTTGGGTCAAAGCTGTTTCTACCACTTTAGAGAAGATAAACTGAGACTCAGCGAGGCTCACGTTCAAGGTGATGCAGCCAAAAGCACCACTGCGGAACTTGGACCCCGGGTGTGCCTGATTCCAAATCCCAAGATTTGCCGCTCTTGCAAACATCCGGCTTATGTACAGGTGACAGGGGTGGATAAAAGTCAAGAGACTGTAAATAATGCCGACGACCTTTACCATCTATTCTACTTAATCCTGTCCTAAAAACTCAGCAGCAAGATTTTCCATGATAATCAGAAACGAGAGTAATTCATCTTATGCATGAGCAAAGCTGACAGCCAGCATACCAGAATGGGCAGAAGGACAGCCCTGTATGAGTCCAGACCAGATAGCTCCGTGGGCGGGTGTCCCTCACCCACGCTGGCAAGGTCAAAGTCTAGTCCCCCCCATCTAGGCAATGCTGAGTTCAGGCTGTCCCCGCCCAGAGGCTGTACCACCGGCTCTGCCAGCCTTCCCGAAAATGCACAGCTTAGTCACAAGGGATTCCGGCTGTGCGTGTGCGTGACTCAGCACACATGCATCAGGCCTCCGGGGAAAACAATGGCAAGAGCACGTGGGGTCAGCGGTGTCATCCCTGAATACAGGAACACCCGGCCCAAAGCCACCAAAGAAAAGGGCTTCCAACCCAGCCTCAAAAATGCAAGAACCTGGAGGGCTAGTACTCAAGGTCATCTGGTCCGACCTCTCCCAGGACAGCAAGGGACAACCAGGGCCAGGAAAGAGCTAACAAGGGACTTGCCCGAAGGCACTGAGCCGTGTCGGGCCAGGGCTGGAAGGAAGTGCCCCTGAGCCAGCAGCCACAGGCGCAGAACTTCTCTCTGCCCACGTGGCACTGAGGAAATTGCCAATTACGGAGCTATCCCCTAAATTCAGGAATCAATAAAGTGTAAGCGGAGAGCCCAGTCACCCATATGAATCCAACAACAACAACAAAGAAAAATGAAGAGGAAAACTACCCAGCTCATTATCCCTCTGAAGCGTTTTCCAGTAACAAGTCAATATGCATCAGAAATAACTTCCTACGAGAAGCGGCAGTTGTGGGGGAAATGCACTGAATCGTGCGTGGAGAAAGAAGAGGCTTGCCATGCATTTCAGCATGACGAGAAATCCCCCGTGTGTCATGCAATATGCAGACTGCCGGAGGATCCCCCAGGCAGGCGTGTGCCCACACGTCATTGACTCCCGCATGAGATGGCTTTGAGCCTCTCATGACGTGCGCAAAAGGGATAGATTCTCCCCTGCAGGGCAGTGGGCTCTCTGCGCCGTCTAACCACACCAGGAAGGCAAAAAGCTGGCAGCAAAGAAGGGAGTGGCTTCAAATGAAAACAGAGAGATGCCCAGCGCAAAGGACACTCGTTGGGTGGGAAAGAGCGAGGGTCAGTCTATTTCTTCCTAGGTTTTTCTTACTCATTTAAGCCAAGAGAACATCACCCTCTAAATTTTACCCACCCCAAACCAGCCAGTGGCCAAACCCTACTCCAAAGAGAAAACACAAACACTAAAATATTCCATGTACTGAATATTTTTAAGGCAGGGTTAGAACTTCTTAGGTTTGTTCCTATTGTGGGAGCAGGCAATTAAATGATTTGCAGCAGGATTTGACACTCTCTTCATGTTATAGATAAAACAAGAAAGACATAAATAAGCAAATGACTCTTTGAAAATAACCCGACGGTCAACGATAGAGCCAAAACCAGAGTCCAAGTAGAAAAATCCAGATTTACTGAAACCCTCCCACCTGGCTCTGTGAAGACCCTGACTTCAGAACCCAGGCCATCCTAACAATCCTAAAAGGTGTCCCCAAATACTGTCAGGCTTCTCTGAGCTGGTTCTCTTGGCAACCTGAAATCATTCTCTTCCACAGCTCTCTTACCATCTGTAATTAATTAATTCTATACTCTCGTTGAAGATTTTCTCCCCTGCAGGAGTAGAAGCTTTACTATTGTGCTTGGGACATAGTCAGTGTTTAAAAATATTTGCAGAGTGAAAGCATGTGAGCTTCTGATGGATAAGTACTCGTGCACTCAACAAACAAAAGCTGACCATGCATGCCATGGCCGGCTCTGTGCCTTCATCACGCAGTGTTGCTAACATGCCCACAGTGTCCTGACGATGTCACGCCACGCCGCGCATGTGGGGAATTCCACACGGTCAGGCGTAACGCCGAACCCCGTGAAGCAGAAAGTCTCCTGGAAAGACTAGCCAACACATGCGAGAGGCTTAAGACACGGGAGACAGGGCACGCAGGAAGCTGGAGCTCCTGGTCCATTTTCCCATCCCCATTCCATGGTTAGCGGTTTTGGACAAATCATTTAACGTCTCCAGAACTTGACTGCTTCATTTGTAAACACAAGCCAAAGAAGAGGAGGAAGGTGTTCCAGCAGGAGGAACAGCAAAGGCTGGCAGCAGGAGCCCTGAGGATCATAACCTCCTTGAGTGCAGCGGCCAGTCTTTCTTCCCATGTCCCACTGCCCCTCCTCTCCATCACTGCCCTGCAGGATTCACCCCTCCCTATGAAAGGGTCATTCCTCCAGCCACTGACCTTAAACTGAACACCAGTGCCAACCAGGGTTTCCCAAATCCTGACAAAGCAGGACTGATTGCCCCCTGCTCAGGCTTTGTTTGTGGGAGAGAATCGCCTTTTGCCCATTGATAACTCAGAGCAGAAATGCCAGAGGGACGAATCATGGGGACGTTATACCTGCATGGTTGCTCCTGACCACCTCATGCCACCTCCACTGACTGTATAAATCTAATCTCTCAAAGGCATCAGTTTTCCTTAGCTCATGCCTGAATATTCTACCCCTGATGACAGCAGGGAGAACCCGTGCCTCCCTCCGCTGCTCATCTGCCCAGTGCTGGCCTGCGGGACGGCAGCCCCTGCCAAGGCCACGCTCGGGCCAGGCAGCCAGGGAACTCCAGGCCAGGCTTCCCCATCAGGGAGTTAGCAGGCTCTTCCCCAGCCTGGCAAACGCCCAGCCCTATGCTCACCCCAGAAACCGAAAGATAAAATCATTAAGAATACTTTTAGCTCGAAGATGATTGTTGTTATATTATTTATAACAACAATAGCCAAACAGCATAAACAGCCCAAATATCCTACACTAGAGAAATGATGATGTGGCCACACCAGATAGAATGCAGTCATAAAAAAGGCTTACATAGGAGACGTCTGTTACAGCTACTGGGAGGGGGAAAGGCAGCATACAGAATTGGATAAAGAGTACAATCAGAGCTAAAGAAATTGAAGTAATTTAAAAATCTGTACAAAGAGGCTTAAAGGAAATACATCAAAAGCTAACCAACTGGCATCTCTCAGTAGAAACCAGAGGCTACGTCCTTCCTCTGTCCGTGTTTAAGAATATTTATAAGAGCAAAACATAAACATTACCTTTGAAAAACATGTCATTTCTCCTAGGGAACATAATATACTCAGAAAGATCAGAGATCTTGGCACCAAAAGTTCTGGGTTCGAGGTCCAGATCTGTCTGTTCACAAAGGCATGTGCCCTTGGGAAGTTAAAAGCCCTTTGTTTGATTTCTTACCTACAACCTGCACTTTAAACCTATACCTACAACCCACAACTTCCAACTTATACCTACCATTTACACTTAACACCCTGCATCTACACCTACAACCCACAATCTGTTTCTATAACCTACACCCTAAATCCATAACCTACGGCATACACCTACAACCCACAACCTACAACTCATAGCCTACAATGTACAATCACAACCTAACTCTACAACCCATAACATACACCTACAACCTACAACCCACAACCTATACTCTATACCTACAACTCGTAGCCTACAATGTACAATCACAACCTAAACCTACAACCTATAACATACACCTATAATCCACAACCTACAATCTATACCTACAAACTATAGGGACATCATAAGGGCCATGGGGATCACCCGAGTGCCAATCTTTACATGAATATGTTACATGAAGGTGAAGCATGAAATTATTATGATTTCTTGAGATCTACACACATATACTCCAATATCAACAGCATATCAGTTATTAACTCCATCTTAATTCCAAGAGAAAGTTAATGTCTCCAAAAATTCCTACCAGGGCTCAAAAGTCAAAATGTGACTCTTGTCCATAAATCCAATACTTCTCAGGGCCTATGAAGTTTGGTCTAAGAAGTTTGCAACCTTTCTTTTGAAAAATATAGATTAAAAAAAAAAAAAGATAGCTATTATCAAAAGTCAGAAAATAACAAATGCTGGCGAGGATATAGAGAAAGGAGAGCATTCATACATTGTTCATGGGATTGTCAATTAGTACAGCCACTACAGTATTGAGGTTCTTCGAAAAGGTAAACATAGAACTGCCCTATGATCTAGCAATCCCACTGTTTGCTATATATTCGAAAAGAAGGAAATCACTACATTGAAGAGAGATCTGCACTCCCATGTTTACCACAGCACTATTCACAAGAGCCAAGATACGGAATCGGCCTAAGTGTCCATCAGTGGATGAATGGAAAAAGAAAATGTGACACATATACACAATGGAATATTATTCAGCCGTAAAAAAGAATAAAATCCTGTCATTTGCAGCAACATGGACAGAACCAGAGGACATCATGTTAAGTGAAATAACCCAATCACAGAAAGACAAATATCACATGTTCTCACTCATATGTGGGAGCTAAAAAAAAACTGACCTCAGGCAGGCAGATAGTACCCCAGGAAGGTCGTTACCAGAGGATAGAAAGGGTAGTGGGAGGAGGGTATTGGTTAACGGGTACAAAGATACAATCACATAGAAGAAACACGATCCAGTGGACAGTAGTACAACAGGGCGATTATAGTTAAAAATTATTTTTTTCTGTATTTTAAAATAGCTAGAAGAGAAGATCTGGAATGTTCCCAACACAAAGAAATAATAAATGTTTGCGGTGACGGATATCCTAATTCCCAGTTACCCAGATTTGATCATTCCACCTTGTATGCTTGTAGCAAAATATCACATGTACCCCATAAATATGCACATGTAGTATGTATCAATAAAAAGTTTTTAAGAAGAAAAAAAAAAAAGGAAAACCCATACTGGCAAGTGTATTTCTTATAATTAGTTGGTCTGGCAACTTCTCTTTGTCTAGAGATATAGTTTGGAATTTTCCCTCTGGTGAGGGCACAGTACCCAGCGTCTAGGAGCAGCAGGAAGCCAACATCACCCAACATCATCTCTTGTGAAAGTCGGAGTATGGACTCTCCCAGCATGCTCACACCCTGTCCTGGTCTTTCTTCCCAGTGTTGCTCGGAACACACTGAAGATGCTGCCACTGAGGTAAAGAGCCTCCCTTCTCTGCAGCTGGACCCCACAGCCACAGTCAGGAACCTTCTCCTCCCCCCGTGGTCCAGCTGGTCAGAGCTGAGGCCACAGCCAAGGCCAAGGCTGGGGTGTGACCCCTGCAGGCACGACTCGGCTAGCTCTCTGCCTACCTCCGAAGCTGGATCTGAATTCCAGCTGCATCAGGCACAGGTGATTGTGGGAGAGTCTCCTCGCCTCGCTGGGCTTCAGTCTCCTCGTTAGTGATAGCAATACCTGTATTTTTTGTAACTGAGAATGTGCTAGATACAAAGCTAAGGTCTTGAGACCTACAAACACGTCTATTGCTGGCAGCAGCCTTATTATGAGAATAGCGGTCGGTACTATCACCACCTGCCCCCATTTGAGAGGCAAGGAGGCGAGGCACAGAGAGGTCAGTAACTTGCTCAGGGTATTACAGCTGACGGCTGGCAGGCAGGGCTCAGCCGGGGTGGCTATTCTCGCACTCTGACACGCCTGTCAGCCAGAGGCAAAAAGGCCCACTTGATAGGTCGCCGTCTGAATTTTCAAAGCCGACTACCCAAAACACCACAATGGGTCCTCAGCAAATAGGAGGTAGTGTTATCACTGATTTCCTCCTGACACAGCCAAAGTCTGCACCTTCTCTCAACAGCCATTTCGACAACGCTTCCAGATGGACACAGGGAGGACCCGTGATTCAACATACCAATGACTGAGGAAAAACAGAACAAAGCACAAAGAGCTACTTACTTACTGCAGAGAGTGTCTGTCCGAGGGGCAGACACGTCTGACTCATTTCTGAGTGACTGCAGGACCTAGCGTGGTGCCAGCCAAACTGTGCACTGCCTCTAGCTCCTTTCCGTCCAAGGTCCAGCCCCTTGTATGTTACGTTCCTGTCTAGTTTCCAGAGACAGCCCTAAACACTGGGTATCCCCAATTCTAAAATATTCAAGGGAACATGTGGTGCCCCAGAGCAGGAAGGGGCCATCTCACCTTACCCAACACTCCCAAGATCTCTGAGTCCTCCTAGAACCAAACTCCTACTCCATTGCCATCCCGGAACCTTTAATTTCAGTGATGGGAAGTGCCTTCCGTTTGGTCCCCCCTGTGCCATGCCTCACCAGATGCCAACGCGGGTGACACACTCTTCTGCCACGAGGGTCCCTCCCGCAGCAGCGGCACGCTGAGTCTGCAGCGCCCAAGCCTCGGGGCAGCAGGAGGAGTGGCACCCTCAACCCCGCCCCCGGGCCCGCCTTCCCCAAGCCAGGGGCGAGTGCCACAGCAGGGCCCGAGGAGGGCTCTTCCGGGGGCCAGGACACGTGAGCTTGCTTAGAAAGTGTCTTCCGTATCGAGATCCGCCCACGACGGCAGGAAAATTAAAATGACAGACTTCACTGAGAGTCTCAGAACTCACTCGAGGATACCCAAAATCTCTCGATCTCACTTACTCTCCCCCTTTTCCATTCTCATCTGCCTATAAAGGAAGATATCTTTTTTTAAAAAACTGACCTAGCGCTGAGGAACTGGGAGCAATCTGTTACTACGAATACAACAGCTCTCGAGGAGCCGTTAGAGTCTCGGTGGCGACGCTGGCCCTACTGTCACCCGAATCATCATCGTGACAGGCCATTCAGACCGTAAAGCGCGCCTGCTGCTCCACGGGCCGCACACGTTCTTCACGGCTCTCCCTCACTGCGACTTTTCGGCAGGACTCAGCAAGAATGGAATGGCTTTGGAGCCTGTTACGATGATGGACAGGCAGGCTGCTGGCAGACTGGGATTTGGGGAGGGACGCTACACACACACACTCACATACACACTTGCATACCCTACACACACACACACACACACTGCATACATATGCCATGCCCTACAGCCTACACCCTACACGCACACCCATACACACTCACACGCTCATCACCGGCCACCAACAACCCAGGAAAACTCACTGTGGTATTGTGGGCCAGGATTCCCTGCCAAGCCCTTTGGCCATTGAAGCAACTTTGTGCCCCCTTTGCTTGGGTCTCTTCCAATTCTAGAGCCTTCTCTGGTATCATTATCACTATCTGGACT
Source organism: Mirza zaza (assembly GCA_008750895.1). Classification (NCBI taxonomy): domain Eukaryota; kingdom Metazoa; phylum Chordata; class Mammalia; order Primates; family Cheirogaleidae; genus Mirza; species Mirza zaza. The sequence goes on from VSMD01055748.1 coordinate 195,176, forward strand.
CCTGAGTTAGCCAGATCTGAATTAGAATCCCAGCTCCACCACTTAGTAGCTCTGTGGCCTTGGCAAAAATCACTAGACCTCTCTGAACCTCACTTTGGTCTAGTGTATCTTTGAGAGTGCGAGTCCTGAACTCCAGCACTGACATGAAGCCAGTCCTCACCAGCTCAGCTAGACCATGAGTCCTGAGTCTGACCCCTCAACACCCCTCATTCTGGACCCTCCTCCATAGACCCCAGATCTCCTCACAACCTAAAAACTAAAGGGTCAGAATTTCACCTACAGGGGGCCTCTAGGACCCTGTTCTAGCTACACAAACGGCATCTAATCTGATTGGTCCCAGCCTGTGAGGGCTGGTGTTCAGATATCAAGTGGGACATCACCGCGTGTGGAGTGCTTAGCACAAGGTCCAGCAAGAAGGCCCGGTTAGTACAACTGACCTCCAAGGCTGGGTGGCCCTGTAAGCAGGCCCCTCTCCCTGATGAGTGGGCGCCTGTCTCCCTCATGCCAACACTGTGGTCCTGCATCTACCCGTGGGCTGAACAGATTCCAGTACAGGTCAGCAGGTTCAGGGAGACCTGGGGACTCTGAGACCTACACCACCCCTATACCAGCTCCCCACCCTACGTAGGATCGTATGTCTCTTAGGAGCCCTGTTGTCTTTAACTCCCTCTCCCCTCGAGAGTCTGCAAGGCATTCTCTCACATGCCCTTCCCAGCTTCCCCATGAGTTAGCATGGCCAGGTGTCATTATTCTGCATTTTGCAGACAGTGAAATACCCAAGTCAGGTGATTTGTCCAAGATCACATAGAGATGGAGATGGAACTAAAACCCTGGTCTCAACTCTTCACCCCTAATCCACCAAAATACCTGCAATTCTAATTTTACAGCTGAGAGAAAAGACACATGTGGGGTAAGTGAGTGGCTAGGATCGCCCAGATGACGGAGTGTGGAAGGGAGGCAGAGCTGAGCTTGGAGACCGGAACTCCAGCTTCTCAGAGGGCAGATTTGGGAGACACCCCCTCAGGGATGGAACTTAGCTCTACAGGCCCCTCATCATCCCCAGAGGTCCCCACCCTATTCCTGGCCCCTGCTATTTTGGGGGATCCATCAGAGATGAGCGCCCCAGGCTCTGGGGAGCCACAGTGAATTCCCAGCCCTGATTCTCTGTTCTGTGCTCAACCTGTGGGCCCTTGGCATGGGTATCACTCCCTCTCAGAGTATCTGCACCGCCCACTGATGCAAACGCCCCAGAGGCTGAGAAAAAGCAAGGCAAAGCAAAGCTTGCTGCCAACCCAACTCTGCTTCGTAATTTGCCCTTTGCATTGCCAGGAAAGCAGTGGGAATGCGGCTGCAGTACCTGATGGTTCCTCTAAAAAAAGCCAGCTATGGGGGCCCAAAGACTCCCACCTGTCTTCTCCCACCACCACTCTGGGAGAGTAGCAAGGAGCTGCTATTTTTTTTTCTCTCCCCCCAAAAGAGATCAATATGTTGTGCAAAACCAACTCCATCCAGCAAAACTCTGCTTTACACCTACCTCCATCGGGACCATCCCTCATAGCGTCCCCCTAATTCACCAATATTTCCTCCCAGAATCATCATGATCAATTTCACAGTCCTGGGTTGCCTCCCTCCAGGCTGTCACCCAACCAGGTGGAGCAGAAAAATCACATTGGCACTCAGTTGATGAAAGCTTTGCATCAAGTGTCAGAGCCAGAGATACCCACGCCCAGAGCCAGGCAAGGATGGGCTGTCTTAAAAGGGAAGTTCAGCCCAGCACCCATATAAAAGCTACCAATTATTCAGCCCCTACTATGTGCACTTCGTGGAATTTATCTCCTGGAATACTCAGTATGACATTGTACAAATGAGCAAACTCATGTGAAAAGATGCTGTCATGAGCTTAGGGGCAAAATACACCATGACATAGGGCTATCTTTTCTAACAGCCCCTCCTTCGGAAATACAGAACAATTTGTTCTGGATATTTTTCATAATATTCATCTTCTTGATAACATACTCATGAATAAAAATAATATTTAGCTGCTCTTTTACTAAAAATGATAATATTAATTGTAGTGTTGGCAATAGTAAGAAGAGCACTAGCAACTGGAATTTATTATGCATTTTAATGACTGTCAGGCATTGTGCTGGATACTGTGCATCCATTATTTTAGTAAAAATACTGTATCACTTTCAATGTTCCTAGAAAAAATTATGAGTAAGTATATATGTCAAAAATTTAAGAATAATCACTAAGAGAACAGAATGTGTTCTATAGCTTGTGAAACCGCAAAGGAAAAAGGAGGGTACGTGGAACTATCCATTAACATATGATAGGAAAGGAAAAAAAGAGGAGCAAAGAAAAAAATAAACAGAAACCCAAAATAAAATGGTAGGAAAAAGCTCATATATTGTATCAGTGATTATAATAAATATAAATGGATTAAATTTACCTGTTAGAAGATAGAGATAATCAGACTGGATGAAAAGGTTAAACAAAATTCCATTATTTGATGATTATAAGACACATATTTAAAACAAAGACTTATTAATATGCTGACAATAAAGAGACAAAAATAATATACCAAGCAAACACTACAATACTACTCAAAAGAAAACTGATATACTTATAATTAATATCATTCAAAACTAGTTTTTTTTTTATTTCGGCATATTATGGGAGTACAGATTTTAAGATTTCAATAAATGCCCTTTCCCTCTTCCCCCCAAAAGTCTGAGTTTCCAGTATGACCATCCCCCAGATGGTGCACATCTCACTCATTATGTATGTATATACCCACCATCCACCCCCCCCTTCCCCCTCCCACCTGCCCAATACCCTATTACTGTAGTACCTATGTGTCCACTTAGGTGCTGCTCAGTTAATACCAGTTTGCTCGAGAGTATATGTGGTGCTTGTTTTTTTGATCCTCAAAACAATGCAAGGTAGATTTGAAATTCCTATTTTGCATAAGGAGACTGAGAAACAGAAAAGTTTGGTTACTTCCCCAAGGTCACACAAGCACCAGGGGCAGTGAAAGGATCCACTTTCAGGTCTCTGTTACTCCAAAGCCCATGCTTGCAACCAAAACACTCTATTATTCTCAGTAACATTACCTTGAAAATATTTAGTGGATGGAAAATATGACAAGTCTTCAAAAAGTTCATGGAAAACGCATAAAAAGCTATGCATAGATTTCAAATTTTTTGCACCAAAATAAACTCACACTAACTTGTTATAACATGTCTGAACGGGATCTAGTTTAAGGTACTAAGAAGAATAGGTCATCAGTTTGAAAAGAGCCCCTATCAGAGCAATGTGAATTCTGCTAAAATTGAAGCAAAAACATCAAATTTATGGTGAAGGATGGAAGAATGGTGAAATCATGATGATTTAAGAAAAGTTTATGAGGATAATGCCCCAAAGAAATCAGCAGTTTACAAATGGGCAACTCATTTCCAAAAGGGATGAGATGATATTGAATAGGAAGCCTGCAGTGGCAGACCATCAACATCAATTTGCAAGGAAAAAACTTAATCTGGTTTGTGCATTAATTGAAGAGGACCAGTAATTAACAGCAGAAACCATAGCCATCACAGACATCTCAAATGCTTCAGCTTACACAATTCTGACAGAAATATTAAAGTTGTTGAGTAAACTTTCCACTCAATGGGTGCCAAAAACCACTGTGCCCAGATCAGCTGCAGACAAGAGCAGAGTTTTCAATGGAAATTTTAAAACAAGTGAGATCAAGTTCCTGAAACATTTCTTCAAAGAATTGCAACAGGAGATGAAATATGGCTTTACCAGTACAATCCTTAAGACAAAGCACAATCAAAGCATTGGCTACCGAGAGATGGAAGTGGTCCAGTGAAGGCAACAGTGAACTGGTCAAAAGCAGAGATCACAGAAACAGTGTTTTGGGGATTCTCAAGGCATTTTCTGGAGGGCCAAAGAACAATAACATGTGCTCATTATGAGAGTATTTTGAGAAAGTCAGCTAAAGCTTTAGCAGCAAAATACCCAGGAAAGCTTCACCAGAGAGTCCTTCTCCACCACAGCAATGTTCCTGCTCATTTCTCTCATCAAACAAAGGCAATTTTGCAAGAGTCTCAAAGGGAAATCATTAGGCATCCATCTTTAAGTCCTGGTTTGGCTCCCTTTGACTTCTTTTTGTTTCCTAATCTTAATAAATCCATAAAAGGCCCTCTTTTTTCTTTGGTTAATAGTGTAAAACAAGACTGCACTGGCATGGTTAAATTCTCAGGAGCCTCAGTTCTATAGAGATGGACTAAATGGCTGGTATCGTCACTTTTACAAGTGTCTTGACCTTGGTGGACCTTATGTTGAGAATTAAAGCTTATATTTTTTATTTTCCCCCTTTAATTTCATTTTTCCACAAACTTTTTGAAGTCTCCTAGTACATGTTCCATAAATAAGGCTTGGAATATGTGTAAGGAAAATGGAGACTGGGACATGAGTCACTAAAGAAATAAGAAAGAACAATCTACTGCTTCTCGATCCTGGAAGTACACAGATAGAACATGTAGGGAAGCTCAAAAAAAGGGCCAGTGCTTTGGGGCCTACCCCAGGCCAACTAACACCACATATCTAGGGGTGAGGCCCAGGCATCAGTATCTGAAAAGCTTCCGCAGTGATTTTAACGAACAGCCAGAGTTTATAACAACTTATCTGTAACACAAACTCAAGGGCAAGTTTACTAAAAGATATTCGGTATTTTTAAGTCACTGTGTAAAACAGAAATTATTATATTAATAGAAGACCCTTCAACCCCACTCCTTTGCTATGGTCTGAGCATTTTTGTTACTCCAAAATTCATATGTTGAAATCTGAACCCTCATAAATGATATTAATGCCCTAATAAAAGAGGGCCCGGAGAACTCACTTGCCCCTTCCACCATGTGAGGACAGAGTTAGGAGGCACCGTTTGTGAACCAGGAAGTGGGCTCTCACCAGACACCACCAGCACCTTCATCCTGGACCTTCCAGAAATAAATTTCTGTTGCTTATAAGCCATCCAGCCTTAGGTATTTTTGTTCTAGTGGCCCAAATGGCCTAAGACATTTCCTATCTACAGTTTTAAAAATAAATAGTTATAGGCCGAGTATGGTGGCTAGCACCTATAATCCTACCACACTGGGAGGCCCAAATCCTGAGACTTCTAATTACTACATATCTGGAGGAAGCAGGCTGTGGGTGAATCATTATTTTTCCCCTTCTCTAGCTTAATAGGGAGAGAATTGGGGGAAAAATTGAAAACTATTAGGGAGAAATCTGCAAAGCAGCAGCATGGACAATTAGGGTTCATTCTCTCTCTCTCTCTCTCTCTCTCTCTCTCTCTCTCTCTCTCTCTCTTTCTCTCATAGAAGCATGGGCTCCAGGGCCCAATGCTTAATCGAGGGCATCATCTAAACGTCAAGGGCATCCCCTTGTGGAAGAATGTGCCCCCCCTCATTCATGGAATGAACCATGGGACAGGACATTTAACAAAATCTCAGAAGAGCAGACCGCTTGTCTCCCATGTTCCCCTGCGATGCTCTCAGTCATCAGAAATCACCTCCAACTGCAGCTCGGGCACCATGGCAAAGGGTTCACATAAGCTACAAAAAGAGTCATAAAGTACCTGCCCAAAGTATCAAACCAATGAGGCATGGACAGAGCTACTCAAATTAAACATAAGCAAGATAAAAAGTATGGTACTTACGGACACACATGACAGGAGAAAAATAAGGAATGTAACATACAGAAGATGAAGAAGAACCCTGTCTAGAAGAAAACAGAACCAAAGAAACAGGGAGAGTCCCCTAGGAGTGCTAAATGCTATAAAAGAAATTAATAGGAATGCAAAGTGAGAAAAACAAGAAGAGGTAGACTGCAGGTCAAAGACAACAACCCAAAGACCAAAATAACACCATTTTCAATTGCCAAATAAACTCGAACAGAAAGAATACAACTGGACATTGAATTCTTGCATAAAGAAAAGTCTTGAGACTAAACAACTTAGGGACTTACTTGATATTATGAACCCTAACAATGTAAAAATAATGCTATTATTAAAGTCAGAAAGAAGGTAGGAAGTAGGAGGGAGTGTATGATTGCTCATTTCTTCATTTATAGCACGGACTCAAAAGTCTAAAATTAAAATTAGTTATTAACAGAAAGTAATGACTCCAATCTCTTACTATTTTGCATAGCCTTTAGTGAGATTTTCTTAGAAAATATCTGTTTCAATGACGAAATATTTATCCAGAGCTCGGAAATTCCTTCCAATTTACTTTTTTCCTCTTAGAAAATTAAGCAAAGTAAGTTAATACTCTGTTAAAACTGAGATGTAGAGTGTGATCCCATTATTCTAAAATTACTCTTGTCAGTCTACGACCTGTGTATCCTTCCAGCTGTGTGTGTGTGTGCATGTATGTGTGTGTGTGCATGTATGTGTGTGTGCTCCACAGAAAGATTCCTTAGTGATTTTCTCCTAATGTTCATGATGGTTATTTTTAGGTGGTGAGACTCTGAGTAATTTTTAAATTCCTTCCCTGAACTTCACTGTTTCTTGAATTACTTATAGTGAATATTTTCAAAAGCAATTGTTATAATTCTTAAAAGGAAAAAGCTCTCATATGGTTGAAATGCTCACAGCTAAGCTTGAGGACCATCGAATCTAGCTCTGGATTCTGATTCCTGAATCTCTCCCACGAATCTGTACACCTTAGAAGTTATCTACCCAGCTGTTGCCAAAATCTGTGATGATGAAGCACTCCCTATCCCCAAGTGTCCTATCCCACAGCAGAGCAACTCCGATTTTATAGTACCATGAATTTTCTGTCTATGCAGCTACCCTATCTTCTGGTAATAATACTTACCTTTCATTGAACTGCCCTAACTATGAGCTAAGAATATTCTCCTATAGTCTCCATTAAATCCTCAGAGCAACCCTATGAGGTTATGAGGTTTCATTTCAGTTTTGCTCATTTTCCCATGCAAGAAACTGAAACCCAGAGAAATGAATTTTCTCGAGGTCCCACAACGAGTGGGTGGCAGATCTGAGCTTCAGCTCACATTCTGGTTGAATCCAAGGCTGTGTTTTTCTAGCAAAATGCTTTGCTAGAAAGTGATACATTGTATTGACCCCATAACCACTTTTCTATAATTACTAACCAATGGCACCTACCCTGCTCTCTGGGGACATGCCAAAAAAGTCTACCCCCCTTGCATAAACATCGCCTCCCAAAACAGGAAGGCAAGCATCACGTGACCCCCAAGCGCCCATCTCTTCTTCCCCAAGTGATTCTTCAGCAGGTGCGACAGGTACCGAAAAAAAAGCTTACACGTTTTCCTATCCGTGATGAAGTTGATGAATGATTACTTTAAATGGAATCATGAAGTCTTCAATATGCACTTAACTATATGCTATCATTGAAGTTCCGCTTTTAAGGTGTTCCTAATAGTTGGGTTCCTTGGGAAAATCTCCTAAGAGAGTTTCAAGCCACAGACAACTCCCAATGCTCTGGGTTAATGGATGGGTGCAGTGGTGTGGATAAAGTAATTTATATCTGGCACGGAAGTATATTATATGCATTTTTCAATTTATCTTCCTAATTATATTCTTTCGTAGATTCGTATTTAAATGAGTTTCTACTCCCCTAACACATACTGACTGATGGCAAGGGGAGGGAAAGTAGGATAAAAATGTTAAGTCGGTTTTCCACCAAGTGTGAATCCTCCACACACGAATCACTGAGAGCTCTCCAGGCTGGGAGGGGGGTTTTTCTTTGGTTTATAGTCTCCCCAGAGTCTGATTTTCACACTCGACAGTCTGCCCAGCAGCAGTGCATACTGCCTGGCATCTCCCGTGCCAGGAGCCACAAGCAGTGGGGCTCGGAGGCCCCCCCAGGCCTTGCCTGGAACATATTCTCCTAGCACTTCAACTTTCCCAGCAGGGTCTTGTGCCAAGAACCCGGATTCCAAGGTAATATTCCGCTGCCCTGGTTTGCAGAGAGGTCAGCAGACCTCCACCAAAATGCACACCTGTGTTGGCAGCAGGGCCATGGACCAGGGCCTGGAAAACATGGCCCCACGCCTGGAAGAGCACACCTCGGCGTAGGAACAGAGACCCAATATAGCTCAGCCCAGACTGAGCCAGGCCGCTGACCCCACTACCCTGTCCCTAAATCCCCCCTGCAGTGTCCTTGATGTCACCTCCCTGCTATCCCAGAATCCAAGCCTCCCAGGCCCCCAGGGCACATGCATAGCTCTCCACTCCCGTCCCATGACTGTGCCCCAGACACAGTCCGAGCCCATTCGTCCCCAGCCTGGCTGTCTCTCAGAGGGGAGGGAGACACCCAATACCGAAGCCCAGAAGGAACCTCCACAGGGAGTCAGTCAAGAGCCAGATGCTAAAATTACATTTTCTCACTCCCTCCTCATTTGGAGGAAAGTCTGTGCGGGGCTGGCTGTGATCACACACTTTCTGTGTAAGTGAGAGAGCCGTCTCCACTGCCTCCTCCTCCTCCTCTTCCCCCTCGTCCTCACCCCAGCCCCGCTCCTCCACTGAACTGCCAGCTCCCTGCCACCCACGGGCTCACAGTGTGCTGGGGCCCCCCAGCTCCTCCCTGAACCGAGAAAAGGGGAGCACAGCTACTGCCCATCACAGACAAGAGGGCACAGGATGCAGGGAAGCGGGCGTGTTGGGCAGAAGGACAGAAGATGTCTCATGTAGGGGAGCAATCAGGGGGCCCCTCAGCCTCCAAGAGTCTGCTCATCACCAGGACAAGGACAGGGCAAGACAAGCTCTTCAAAACAGACAGGCCGAGGTCTCCCGAGTCCCAGGCCACTGCTGTCCCATTCTTCTAGAGAAGCGTATGTGGGAAGGTTAATGCCCCAAGATTCCCGGTGCTGCCTGGCCCCAAGCTGGCTGAGTGTCTGCAGTGCGAGAGGAAGGGACGGGCGGACTCTCCAGAACACCCACTCTTCATCCAGGAGCCTGTCCTGTCAGGTCTCTTTCCCCATTTTCAGACATTATGACTGGGTGGTTCCTTGCCAGGGAAGCGCACAGACAGCCCCTAGGATGGTGGGCAGACCTGGATGTTAGCAACCGAAGCTGCGTTTTCCATTCAGAGCACCTCTGATGTGTCAGCCCCCGTGCTCGGTGCTCTGCAAGCCCACTCTCCTTCATCCGCCCTCGACAGCGAGGACTGCAGCATCCCCTTCTCAGGCAGGCGAGGCCTGAGGCTCAGGGAAGTCACAGAGCCTGCCCGAGGGCCATTACAAGTCACGGTGCATGGCCAAGACACAAATCTGGTCCCAGAAACCAGGATCTTTCTACCACACCAAATGTTCCCCCCAAAGTTATGTGCCCATAACTCCACATGGGAGCCCAGCCCGGCCCGGGCAATCCATCAGAGCAGAGGAAGAAAACTCCTCTGTCAAAATGAAAGATGCTAATAGCCAGGGTGTGTAGCTGGGAGTGTTCAAATTTCCATAAAAATCTCCTTGTGCAAAGATGAGCTGGGAAAAAAAAAATCATGCTGAATTTCCTTCTCGGAAGCTCGTACCTCCTGGGATCCAGACATCTACTCCAAGCTGCAGAAGGGTCCCCTTTCTCCCCACAGACCTGCAGCCCTCACCGCGCATATTAAGGAGCCATGTGGCTTGGCTGGATGAACAGAACGAGTCCATTGTATTTCACCCTGCCCACCAAACCTCGAACACTATGCCCCAGTTCAGACAGCCCTGGCCTTTCGTTTTTCTTGGCTTTAGGAAGGCAGGGAGGAGCACTGAGCCAAGAACCCAGGCGCCCAAGCTCTTGCAGCAATCCAGCCTCACCAAGACAGGGCCACCTCTGCACGGCCTTCCCAGATCCACTGGAACGTGGAGAGAAAGCCAGCCTTTCCATGTGCAATAAGCCTTCTGCATGAAAGGCACATGTTTCCAGAACCTTCCAGGCCCTCTCCTGAGTGGGCACTCTCTGGAAGGGGTTTAGAGGCAGGGGCCTTGGAGAAAAGTCAACATGGAGTTGCCTTTCCCTTGGAGTATCTGACTCAAGCAGCACCCAGCACCAGCAAGAGCAGCAGACATGGGCTGACCCCAAAGACAATCATTTAGAACAAGGGTCAGCAGACCAGCAGCCTGCAGGCCACAGCCAGCCTGTGTGGGTTTTTGTAAATAAAGTTTTACTGCAACGCAGCCACGCTCACCTGTTTATATTCTCCATGGCTGACTTCAGGTCACAACGGTATGGCTGAGTAGCTGCAACAGCATGGTCCACGAAGCCTACAATTTATTAATATTGTCCGATCTTTTACAAACAAAACATCCGCCAACTCTCAATTTAGAAAAACCTCCAGGCCGGGCGCGGTCGCTCATGCCTGTAACCCTAGCACTCTGGGAGGCCGAGGCGGGCGGATTGCTCGAGGTCAGGAGTTTGAGACCAGCCTGAGCAAGAGCGAGACCCCGTCTCTACTACAAACAGAAAGAAATTAATTGGCCAACTAATATATATAGAAAAAAATTAGCCAGGCATGGTAGCGCATGCCTGTAGTCCCAGCTACTCAGGAGGCTGAGGCAGCAGGATTGCTTGAGACCAGGAGTTTGAGGTTGCTGTGAGCTAGGCTGACACCACGGCACTCACTCTAGCCTGGGCCACAAAGCGAGACTCTGTCTCAAAAAAAAAGAAAAAAAAAAAACCTCCAGATGTGGGCAGGCCTGTATCTTGAGCTTTTTTTAAGAGCAAATAATATCTCTAGAATATATTTGGTACAGTCTTGTATGGAGAGAAAAGGATGAAAAAATATGGCCCCTGAGGTCCCTTCCAGCCCCACAAGAAGCCAAAAAAGGGACATGGTGCCTGGTACCAGAGCCTCAGGTGTGGGACCTCCTATTTACAGAAAAGCAATCTGTGCACCACCTTAGGGAGGCCAACAACCTGCCTGGCACAATCATGCAGCCTCACCCTACACCCACGCCCAGCACCTGGAAGCTTATACATTGAGGACAATGCCTGCCTCAAGAGGGCACATGCTCACATGTTCCTCTTCCTCCCCCACTTGGCTCAGGGGCAGATATAAGCCTTCCCCAAAGCTGTGCCTTGGCAAGAGTTCACGTAGCAGACACCGCTAGTCTCCAAGCCCTAGCAGTTCTGGCTGCCAGCATGCACACACATAGGTGCACACAGAGGGCCAGGTAGCATGGTGGGTGGATCCGTGAGGCTGACCTGCTAGCAGCTCAGCTTTTATCCCCTGCTCCAGCCTACCTGTGGGCATGACTCAGGGCAGAGGCAACAGCACATCAAGGCGGAAGCCCAGCACCGGGACTCAGGAGACTTGGGGTCTCGCCCCAGCTCCGCTGCTGACACCTTATGCAACCCGTAGGAGAATCGGTTCACGTTTCTGGACCTCAGTTTTTTCTTCTGTCAAATGGATCAGTACCACCTGCTACATCTAACTAATTCACAGAGCTCAGTCATTCAATGAGTAATTACTGAGCATCTGCTACGAGTCAGACATTGTGCTAAGCACTGGGGATACAGTGGCAATCAGGACCAGCAAGGTGCCCGCAGCATGGAGCTTACATTCTAGGGTTGGGATGGAGCCTAATAAGGAACTGCAAAATCATGACGCGCTACATGTCACGGATGGTATGTGTCGTGGACGGGGATGCTGTCTTCCCACTCTGGACTGTTAAGGGGCTAGACTCACATACTGCAGGGCTGCTGGGCAGAAATTGCTGGGAATAGTCATTGACTGGGAACTGTGCTAACACCTTGTAGGTATTAACTCTGCAGTCACACAGAGCCCTCAACACTGAGGTTCGCACTCTAAATACGCACACTCCGTAAGCAAGGAAGCCAAAGCCTGGACAGAGAAGCTATTTTCCCAGGATGATTATACAACTAGTCAGAGACAGGAGTAAAACCCAGGCAGTTTCTGTCACAGCTAACCTCTACTGAGAAGGAAACCTAAGTGTCCTAGCCCTTTGGCATCCCCCATACTGGCTGGAAGTGCTGAACTTATTGGGCTAAATTCTTCCCTCGTCATCTTGAGGAGTGAGGCATGACTTTCTCCAGGCCGGGAGAAAGTCTCCCCGGATGGGGAAAGGAAGCTCTTTCTCACTATTGCAATCACGGCCGAAGAGGATGCTTTCTAACAGCAAAGCAGCACCCAGAAGACAAGCCTCAAACTCCCTCAAAGGGGTGGTCCTTGCATGTGCCTCCCTGGGCTGAACTCTCCGGCTGGGGATTTCTAGGGTGCAAATATCCAGTTGTGGAATGCAGAGAGAGGAGTGGCCCCAGCCCACTGAGGCAGGCCAAAAACAACAAGGACACTGGCAGGGGGTCTGTGAGCCAAGAGGGATGACCTATGCAGTCATCTGGCTCTCTTACCCTCCGTTCATTTCCCTTTTCCTAGCCTATTTTCAGTAAGGTCCTGTTGACACGTCCCAGCCAGACTTCCAACACAGCATAAGGAATTAGGAAAAGGCTGAAAGTCATGCACCCAAGCTTGGGCCACCACGGTTAGAGGAATATGGCACCACCTTAAAACTCGTATCTCGGTGGTAGTACTAAATTCGTGAGAAATCCCCCCAGAGAAGGTAAAACTGGAGAGAGTCAGGGGCAGCCAGCTACCCTTCGCCCCCTGGAGCATTTTTCTGCACACCAACACTGGAGGATGAAAGTGCCAGTATATTCAGGGATATCACAGCTTCCCTTGCAGAAGAGGAGGATGCTAAGAGGGGAGCAAGGATAAGGTGAAGAGGAAAGGTGTGCGATTGAGGGGCTGTGCGGGGACCCCCAGCCCAAGCAACTCTCCCAGGTCGGGCAGTGATGCTCATGTCTGGTCTGCTCACCACCACGGCCAGGGTGGAGCAAAGGAAAAAGGAAAAGAAGGAAGAGACAGAAGTGCCTCTTGGGGAAGTCCTGGTGCATCCAGAGGGGAGGAGGGAGGGCTGGAGAAGACAGAGGTCTGGCCCTGCTCCCAGGCCAGATCAGATCTCTCTCCCAAGAGGCTCCCATCAGGCATTGGCCCTGGCTGGGGCTGCCTGTCCCCTGGCACCTGTAAGGTGCATTTCCCCATTCTGGTTCCTGGGAGGTGCCGAGGTAGCCGGAGCTCTCTTCCTTCTGCAGCAGGAAGCAACAGGAAGTCCCTGGGGCCAGCATGCTCCCCTGTTTTCTCCTGCCTCACTTTCCCTTTTGTCTCTTGGACTGACATACCATTGTGCCATCTGCTCAGTTGTCAGCACGCCTGTCCTAGCTTCGTGACCTCACATAGACCCACAGAGCCTAAGAGCTGGAAGGGACCTTGGAAAACATTCCGGGGCAAGCATCTCGGCAGACGTGGGCATGCCTCTCCCCAGGGACCAGGCCACACTGGAGCAGAAGCCGGGCCGGGGGGAGCGGCGTGGCGATGGCTGTATGTAACCCCTCTGAGCACATTTTCAAAAGTGGGGCACTTTTAGGGTAAGATGTTGACATACTTGTTAAGCCCATGAAGGAGAGATGCTAGAAGCAGTGTGAAAATAAGACCTTGAGACACACAGAAAAGGCAGTCCAGGAGGGGCCCTATTTTTACATTGCTAACTCCAACCCAAGCAGTGACACAGGCCCTGCTCTCTAAGCTCTGCCTCCCAGAAGTAAGACGCCAGCCAGATTTTAGTGTCAGGGGCATACAAAGCCCACTCGGGGGTCATACTCATGGAGTATAAATTTGATTCAGAGATGTGGGGAGAACACTATTTTTATGTCAAATAAAACGCATACACCATAGAGTGACAGGAAAAACCTGCACAAGCTCACTAAGTAAATGTTGTGCTTAGAGGGGATGACTTTAAATTATGCTCTTACATGTAGAGGGGCAGGATGGGGGAAGTGCTGGCTCACCTTTATTCTCCCCTTAAAGAATTTTGTGTATCCAATTTCAAATCCATCAAATGTCAGCCACAGACGCACAGACCTCCCTGGGCCGTGGTGAGAAAATACTCCCGAGCAAATGTACGTCGAGTGGGAAATTCTTAAAAGCTCCAAGTTTCTAACGGGCTCATCTTACAGATGAGAAAAGTGAGACCCACAGAAGGGGCAGCAGCAGCAGCAGATCCCAAGCCCCTGCGCCCCACGATCGTCCCTCCCCCCATTAGCACATCACCACCTCCGACCCGAGGCGGCCCCTCCAAGAGGCCAGGAACTGTTTCCAACTTAACCAGCACTGCCCAGCGCCCAAGACAGCACACTGTAAAATGCACCACGGATTAAATATTTTCATGGGCACGATGATGCTTAGAGAGTCCAGCTGGGATTCGACTGATGCTGCAGCCTTGAGCTGTCAGGGAAAACCCTCTTTCCCCTGAGCATGGCCTGCGTGGGGGACCGAGAGAGGAGTGGGACCCTACCCCCCAGCCTGACCAACACATCTACTCCACTCGGAGGGTGGATGTGTACCCAGAAGTCCCCTTCTCCTTCTGGGGATGGCTCTGGGAAGCTATTTCCACAAAGGGGACACTATGGTTCTAAGCTTACAGATGCCTGCACAGTCCGGCCCTACCGAAAGGCCAGCTGTGGCAAGGAGGAGGTCAAACGTCAATGACAGAGGCTCGACCTCCCCTGCATCGTGGTGGTAAAAAGCTCCCAGAACAAATCTGCAACTTCCAGGAGTTTCTGAAACACGGAGGGGTAAGGAAAGGGTTTGGATGCAGAAAGCTAGGAAGCTAGACTGAAGGCCAAGAGATGGAGAAAGTTCTCCAAGCGGAGAGCCCAGCCACTACCAAGGAGCCCAGGCACGGAAGCATGTTGGAAGTATCATGGGGGCTGTGGCTGACTGACCGGCTTAGCCTCTATTTCGGGAAGAGGCAGCACAGTGCCATGGCTCACCATGAGCTCTGGAGGACACGTGTCTGCCTGGTTTGCATCCCAATTCCTTCCCAGCTGTGTGACTTTAGTAAGGTTATTTCATTCTCTGGGGCTGTGTCCTCATCCGAAAGCAAGAATAGTGACTGCACACACGCATTGTGGGGGTGTCGGGAAGACTAAACGAATTATAATACAGGGCAAGCACTTGGCACGGCGCCTAGCACAGAGAAGCACTATCAGGTTGCGGCTCTCATAAACACCCAACGCAGGCATCCGTCTACCAGGTGGGTAGGCAACCAATATACGAGTGTGCCACTGCTCTCTGCTCCCCTTGCAACGCTTGGAATTTCAAGCCCTGGGATTTAACACTTCAGAAGGCAGAGTTTTGTCTTTTTTGCCATTGTCATGATGTTTGTGATTTTCTCTTGTCGTGGACACCTGAGACCCAGGGACCGCCCGTGGCCCAGCTTCCTGACACGCACCCCGATCTCATTTAAGAATGCAGGAAGGTAGAAAGCTGTCTCTGCGCCGCTACTTCCTAAACAGCACAGACATTCGCATTCTAGTGATGAGACGGCAAGGCTGGTCTTCTTGACTGGTCAGTCTTTTATTGAGCGAAATCAGAAATCTAAACCTTTTTTTCACTGCATTTTTTTTGCCCCCTTGGGACCCCATGATACTATTTTCGTTTTAAATATCTCAAAAGGCAGCCCATCAATATTTTAAATGTTCCTGAGTTGACGGTGAAGAAAGGGGCACTTGGGAGATGAAAGGACAGGGAACGGGCGGCACTGACACCCCTCTGGCCCAAGAAGTTGTGTCAGCCCCTCGCCGGGCAGTTACCAGGCAACAATGCAGGCCGTGAACCCGCTGCTCACCATAATGTACACCCAGCCAGCTCGAGGTTCCTCCGTGGGCCCGGGGAAGCTGCTGGATTGTTCAGCGGTGCACCCACCTGCGGCATCACAGGGGCTTCCCACTCCCAGGTAGTGGCCCCTATGTCAGGCCTGCTCCCAGGTAAGGCCCCGTCAGGGGCCAGTGTGTCCTGTTGACCCCACCCCCGGGCTCACTGCCAGCAGGCTGTTTCCAGCACCATGAAGGCCAGGAGCTGTGCTCACCATAACCAAAGGACAGCAGGTCCCACCCTCCTGCCTTCTCCACTGCCTAGGAAATGAATAAAGAGTCCAGTGGCTCTCAAGTCTGGTAGAGCATCAGTTGATCTAGTTTAAATAATACGGATTTCGTCTTCCCCTCCTGGGTGTTCCAATTCAATAAGTCTTGAATGGGGATTGATTTTGGAGGGGGGAGGAGGGGGTTCCAACAGGTGACACTGTGCCATGATTGGGCACCACTGACCTAGGCCACTGGCAACAAACAGCAGAAGAGACGCCCACAGGGCTCCTCTGCTGAGCAACACGAGCTCTTTGAAACAAGCAACACGTTTTTTGGTAACAAGCCAAAGCCAGATTTTCCACAACCGGGGACAGGTCTGCTATTATTTCTTTGACCCTCTGAAAGCCCAGTGATGGCACAGGGCACAGCAGAGGAACAATCAAAGGCTCCCTGAAGATGATCCCTGACAGCAATGCAGTAGTTCCTCTCCGATGAGGTAAGCAAGATTCCACAGAAATCACTTTTGCAATCTGGAAATGGAGAAGATCAAGGAAGAGTCCAAAAGAACTTCTGCCTCTGGCTAAGAAGCCCACGCACGTTCCAAGATGGAAACATTGCTGTCTCCTTTGCACGTGGGAGAGCCCGACTCCACCGGCGTGGGACAGTCTACCGTGACCATCCATCCCCCTGGTCTTAGTAAACAAAGACAGTGGAGGAACGGTCCATCACAAGGTGGGGGGGGCTGGCATTGACATCTTTCTAACTTCTCCTGTCATGTGAAAATGGCTTCTCTTCTGAGAGAAACATTCCCGATGAGACTCCACCTACAATACCTCTTCCCTGACCACCTCCTCACCCTGACCCACACACAAACAAGTACACATATGTGCGCCAACGGGACAATATATCAGATAAAGAATTCTCTCCATCCAGTCCACATTTAAGGAAGACTCCCTCATTTATATTAGGGAGGTGGCCTGGTAGCTGAGGGACCAGAGAAATAATGGCATGTGACTGCTCTACTTCAGAGAAAGAATCACAAGTGGAGCCCTCCTCACAGGCCAGGGGGACCACATGGTGTAGTCACAAGGCACTCTGCTCTTTCTTGGGACATGGTTTGTGCCCAAATAAAACTCAATGGATCAAGGGTCATTTCTGGCTATTAAAAGAAGTGAGTATCCAGGACCGAAGACCCCATGGGGCAGGAAAAATAAAAAAAGAAATGTACGTCTTGGGGAAATAATCTAAAAATTAGAATCAAGGAAGAGCCAACCTCCCTGCTAACAGGGAGAAAAAGATTGTTTACTAAAACGACACTTCAGTGTCACCTATTTTTCAGGCTTGTCTTTCTGAATGGAACTTAAAAACCAGTTGTAAAACTTACTAGTTCTGCCAACTTACCCCCCAAAAAATAAAACTAAGAGCTTCTCGTAGCTTTAAGCAGAGTCCTGTGCTGAGTGTTCCAACACCCCAGCCCCCGTGCTGGGATTAAGAATGACGTGTGACGAAATGTAAAAACATCATTTTCCATTTGGCGCCGAGAACATGGTATAATACTTTGGAGGTTAAAGTAAACAGATGAAAAAGGAACAGTACAGAGTCCCAAACTTAGCTCCTCCACACCCACTGCACACACTCACGCCTCACAGGAGGGGCGTCTGCAAATGACATTAGTGCTGGAGAGGCCGGAATCTTGTGTTTTGAGGTCTCTGGTCTGTGCCGGAACGTTACATCCTGATCATTACCCCCTGAGAATTAACTTAAACCAACACTGACACTCTGTAGAAGAGCAACAGTAAAATGCAGGTTTTTGAAAGCATTCTGAGCTCCCCCCAGAGAGGACTGGAGAAGAATCTACAGAGTTGACATCCAGTGTGGCCAGAAAGAAAGAGCTCGCTTTGACAGTCGATCCATTCTAAGCCCCCTTTTTACCATCCAGGGACTTTGAACAAGTCACCCAACCTCTCGGAGCCTGTTTCTTCATCTTTAAAAATGGAATTATAGTTCTCAAAGTGATTAAAGGAATTAAAGGTCATAATTCAGGGCCAGTCATGGTGACACACACCTGTAATCCCAGCACTTCGGGAGGCCAAGATGGGAGGACCCCTTGAGGTCAGGAGTTTGAGACCAACCTGGGCAACATAACAAGACCCCATCTCTACATAAATTTTTTAAAAAATTACCCAGGTGTGGTGGCACACACCTGCCGTCCCAGCTACTTGAGAGGCTGAGGTGGGAGGATCAGTCTAGCACAGGAGTTAGAGGTTACAGTGAACTATGACTGCACCACTGCACTACAGCCTGGGTGACAAAGCAAGACTCCATCTCTTTAAAAAAGTCGTAACTCAGACAACAGTGCTGTCACCTCTAAAGTGCTCTTAAGAAAGTGGTGAGGATGAAGACAGTGACACAGCTGGACAGGTCCTCCACTCCTCCCTGGTCTCAAAGCCATGATCCATGCTGTGGAAGCAAGGACCCTGGAGCTATGGCCCAGACACACCCAGAACTGAGGATCAAGATGATCATGGATCCCTGGGTCATGAACACACTCAACAAAGTGCCCCAGGCCCAACTCCTGGGCACCACCTTCCATCAACACCCAAAAGTCTCGCCCTGATAATGCACACCCCATGGCACACCTGTGAGACAAAAACAGCTGAAGAAAATGCAATCCCTGGGGCATTTCCCCAGCTCCAGCCTCTGGCCCGTCAATCACAGGCACATTCAATCTGCAATGCCTCCAACCAATCTCTTGGGGCCCCTGCCAGGGTCGAGACTGAAAGTCGCCAAGGCAACTTATAATAGAGCGCATATTATATTGATAGTCCTCTAGTTGCAATAGCTGGTTGGTTTGAGACTAATATAAATACCTCCCTCAGATAATGCTGGCAATTAATTCTGGCAAAAGAGCAGAAGATGGATGTGACATCCACTGAGCAAGAGCCGCACAGGAGGCAGGTTTCGGAAAGGTAGGGGACTACGCAAGGAAATTAACTCCAGGGTGGTTTGCAGGGAATCAGGGCTCCCGGCTCGTTATTTCAATCTTGGAAGCTGTCAATCACTGTCAAGAGGCAGTTTAATCTTGCCCCAAAGCTTTCAGGAACACTATGAATCAAGGCCCACAATTAGCCGTCCAATGTTGGGTTCATGAATTATGGACATTCTCCACCTGGGAGGGCACGAGCCTCCCCCACACAGAGTGTGCCCCGGGCATAAAGGGTGTGTGGACAAATACAAGCACCCAGCCAGCCAGAGGTGACAGCAACAGGTCTATAACATTAGCCCAGCTAGGTTTACAAGACAAGTGTGCCGTTCCATGCTGTTTATACAGTTCATGGGAGAATCTTGGGCGGTGACAGGGAACATAACTCTCATCCTCTTTAGCGTGTGCAGAGATGAGCAGGAAATGTAGAAAAACAGTAAAATGTCCCACTAGAAGAGGGAGGGGCTGGATGATTCTGGATTCCCCACCCCGCACGTTTCCAAAGTTTTTTAAGCTGCCCGGGACAAGATCAGAAATTCAGACTGCTCAAGAAATGATTCTTTTTTCTCTCTCTCTCTTTACACCATTCTCTAAGCAAATTAGCTAACACTGCAGACTGGAACCGTAGAAAAACTGCATCCGTCAACTGAGGCATTTGGGTACAAAAGTTCTAAGAAACGCTAAATAATAACAATACTGATTAATAATAATAAATTATTTTCTTTCACATTGAGCTGAATGATTTGCAAAGCTTTCTCAAGTTCTCTATTTTATCTGATCTTCCCAACCAACCTGTGAAGTGGGTGTTCTTACTTCCAACGTGTGGCTAAGGGAAAGGCTCAGAAAGTGGGTTCTGCTTCTCCAGATTCCAGTTGACTCCTGGAATGTTCATCATGCTGATCTTTAAAAAAAATGAGAACGCAGATGGTAGGACACACCTCATGAGCCAGGGATACCCTGGCAGCACCGCCCTTGGAGTGTGGACTTTTGAGGCAGGGATGCACTAAGCACCCGTGCACGCTGAGCTGCGAGGAGACAGCTACTCCGTCAGACCTGTCTGATCGCAACACTGCTGACGAGTAGGGAGGGGAGAGTGGAGCAGCCAACGCCCTGGAAGACAGCAACTGAAAACTCCGACCATGGTTCACCAGCTCGAATCCAGCACTGGGATGTTGGGGGCAGGGGAGGGCATCAGTTGACAGGAGTCCCAGGGGAAATGAGACCATGGTTTTGGCCAGTTCCAAAGGCATGGGCTCCCCCATCAAAATGGGTATGAAACTGACCCTCTTGCCCACAGACATCAGCAGTGGGTGGTCCGGGGAAGAAAAGGACGGGCCTGAGACAGAGGATACAGATTCCACTGCTTGCCCCAGGGAGGCTGTCCCTGCCAGTTGGGGACATTGCTGCATCTCAAGAGAAGCTGAGACAGAAATCCTGGAATCCAAATAATATCTCGGTCCCTCCGGATGGAAGAGGGTAGAAGGCACACAAGAACTTAAGAAGCAAACACGTGGAAGTAAGCATTGAGCCAGGCATCTTGACACAGAACCCCCAGCAAGGTCCCCATCGGCTGGGCCTCGGCCCTCCCCAAACAATACCGCTTTCTAATAAGACTTTCTTTCTTTAAAGTGGTCACAGCCTGCACACCTTGGGTGTACAGCTGCTGATACAACTTCCTCATAGCACAGCACTGAGGCTCCAAAGCCACAGCGGGAATGAGAATGACTGGCTTCTGGCCACACGCTTGAAAAGGACTGATGGGTTATTTTTCCTGGGGTCTTCAGCCCCAGAAGGCAATCACTCTCCATGCCCTTGGTCAGTCCTACCCCTGTCACCTGGCAACACTTACAGGCAGGCAGTCAGACCACTCGCAGCTGATCCATAAGACGTGGGATCTAACAGTGGTCCCTTTGGGACAACCTAAGGCAATAGGGCATATGTTCAGAACCGAGATGGAGAAGTGCACACTGGTGCAGCCCCACCAGGGTTGAAACACTGAAATAGGTTTTACTTCTAAGTATGCAGCTGCTGCCCTGAACTCCTGCGTGCCCACCACCATCACCCGGCCTTCTCTGCTGGGACTTCAGGCCACCCTGAGATCTAGCGGCTCAGGGTTGGCACCTGGCACAGTGGGACGCTGCTCTAGGAATATTCCAGTGCCTGAGCTGTGTCACTGTGAAACGTTTCCAATGCCTGCCCCACGCGTGCCCAGTCAGTGGCACTGCAGCTTGACTCAAGCGCCCCACTGGTGGGAAAGCTAAGGACACACCTGGCTGAGAACCGGTTGAGACCACGCCACCAACTGCCCTCCACTGGCTGAGAAGGTGTCACCCCCAGCTCTCCTCTTTGGCTAAGGATCCTCCCTTGCTTCCCACTGAGTGAGAAGAATCCTGGAAAAGGAGCTATAGCCTATAGTTTCGGTATCCATACCTTCGAGTCTACGTGTTTATGTAGATTTTACCCACTTGCTTTTGAGGGAAAAAATAAAATTAAAGAAAGAACCCACTCCTGGCTCCACCTTCGGAACTAAAAATCTAGCTGGTCTAATACATGAGACATTCCAGCAGTCTCTGGTCCAACACAGAGGAACCCACTGTCCCCTCCATGCCAGACCCAGCAGAACCACAGCGTAACAGCGCTCGAGTGCCCTCACCTATTATTTAGCACGATGTGTTTAAAACTGCAGGATACGACCCATCAGCAGGTCACAGAATCAATTTAATCATTCACAATCAGCATTTTCCAACTGAAATACAAAGTAACAACAGCATAGAAAATAGAGACTATTGCATGCTGAAATGGTTGCCGCATGAAACTTTTGTTGAATTATATAGATGGATATGTATATCAGGGTGAGAAAGAAAATGTATCTTATTGTGGATCTCAAGGAAAAAAATTAAGTTTGAAAGCCCCTGATCTAGCTAATTCCACCCTATCACTGACAAGGAAACTGAGGCTTAGAGAAGCAGCATGGCCAGATCAAAGCCACTTGGAGAGCATGGAGCCAGGAGAGGTGGCTCACAGTCCATGCAGCCTGAAGCCTTCACTTCTCCAAGCAGCTCTGGACGTGGCCGTCGGGTTTCCAGGATGGTAAATAGCTGGCTCCTCAGCACCTAATAGGTACACTCAAGAGGTCTCTAGTATCCTTGAGACTGGCCCCAGCAGAGTAATCCTTAGCAAAGGACCGCCCGAATGTGGCCATGAGGCCCTGAGAAGACATGCACCATCCAAGGCCTCCCATCCCCACAGCCAGGCCACGGGTGGGGTTTGGGCCCAGTCTCCACATCTCCTTCCCTCCTTAACCTCCTTCCCTCTACCAATGTCCCAAGCAAACTGTGGGGCATGAGACCAGGAACCTTTCTCACGCTGAGATTCAAGCAAGCAGCTAGAGCTCTTCTCAAGCACCACTTCCACTCTCTAGCTACCCTTCCTGCCCCCACCAGTGGCCCAGCCCTGCACTACTGGAAATGACAGAGGGACCGTGTGCTTTGTGAGAGATAAGGACAGGGGAAAGGCTCCTCCTGAAAAATGTATTGAAATCCATTTTTTTCAATTAAAAATAGCATAGATCCTGGATGAGACACTAGCTGAAGCTGCATAAAAATGGAACTATCTTTTTCCAATAGGACCTGCTCAGATAAGAGCTAACATTTGCTAAAAACTGTTTGTCAAGCATCGTGCTGAGGACTTTATATGCATTATCTCACTCAATGTATAATGGTTATCTCACTTGATACATAGGAAAGCCTGGCGATACAGGTGCATATGCTAATATCACACACACAGACAGGGCTGTCACTTCTACAGTGCTGATTCTATCCTAAGCATTTCACATGTAGTATTTGATCTCATCATTGGCTTACTAAAGTCAATGCTATCATTACCTCCCCATTTGGTAGGTAATGAGTTGAGGTAAGAAAGGCCACATGACTTGCCCAAGATCGCACAGCTAATGAGTAGCAGGGCCAGGACTTGAACCCAGGTGGTCTAGGCTTGAGACCCCACCCCCATAACTACCTCCACTACATGGCTTATGAGTAGCCCTGTTCGCTGGTACAGGAACAGAGCCTTGGAAGGTGAAATCATTTGTGCTGACTCCACCCAGAGGCTGTACTCAGAGGGATGCTCAACACATTTAACAATGGGTAAGGCAGGGCTGTGACCTTCAGAATGGACACCACAGGCCTAGGCTGGACACACCCTGCTGTGCTGGACTGTGAGCCTTTAGTTGCTGCCTCAAGGGGAAGTCCAGAGGCTTTCAGGGAAGAGGGAAGGTGACAGGGACACTCACGGCACTTAGGGCAAGGTCTACGTTAACCAGTAGGGAAGTTTTGCAATACGTTATCAATTTTGACCATTACAAACAGCCCAGATAAGAGAGAGCTAAAACTCTCAGCTTTGAATGTGTGCATGTTTGGGGTCTGGAAAGGACCCTAGGGCTCATAGGATTCAGTGGCCTCATTTTATCAAGGAGGAAACCACAGCTGCCATGGGAAGCATCGTGCCCAAGGTCACACAGCTAGTAAGTGAGTCAAAACAAAAATCCAGGGTGTCCAGAGGCCCAGATAGGTGCTTGGAGGGATTGTCCTCTCTCCATCCATGCTGGTTTTGCTCAATAAATAGATGTTGAGGTGCATGTCCATGGCCCCATCCACAGCTGCTGTGCCACACCCTGACAACCCCCAATTTCCCAAACTTCCACCAGGGACCCCCATGCCAGCCTCATGAGTATTCAGATTTTTAGAGTAAGCACCTGAAAATTTTGTATAACTGATTTCGGCACCCATTGAAGGCGGCTTCTAAATTTAGAATTAAAATCCGAGGCAGTCTGTTGCACAAACTTATACTTCCTCACAAGCTGTTGTCAGAAACAGTAAGATCGACGTCCATAAAACAGCTTCTTCGTACCTTAATAATACTGAACTATAAAAATAGAGGCTCTCAAACAAACAAAGCTTTAACCATAATACCCTTCAACGGCAGCTAGAGCAGTCGAGGACTGTCCAGATTTCTTTTAAAGAAAATCCAAAGGTGCCCTCATCCTACTCTATCTTGCCAATGCGATTCCCTAGGTCCGGTTTTCTCTCTAGACACCTGTCATTGCCCAATCTACAGCTTTGGTAATGGGCCTTTTGTAGGACTAACCTGAACTTCATGCGCTAAAGCCACCTTCATAGAAGCTGCAGCTTAATTTTAATCACCTCCTCCTCTGCCTACCTCAATTAGTTGCTTGTATTCAATTACACATCTCCCCTGTACTATGCACAGTCCCTTGTGCCAAAAGGGAGAGGGCCTTTCACTGAGGACGTCTTAACAAAGTAGACACTGCAAGGCGATGAAGTAGTGAGACTCGTGGCTGATGTTTATACACAACCTTCCATCAAAACGCCTTATCGTCCCTTCCCCAGAACAGATGGGGAAAAAGTTACTCTTACGTCCTGAAATTTTCCATTCTTGGTCTCAGCCCAAAGGTGACTTTTTTTTATTTTTAAACTTGAGCAAAAAAAAAAAAAAGTTCAACTATTTTTGATTCATGCCCAGGCTAAAGAAATATACTTTGCTCTTCTTAAAGCAAGGTAAAGACTTTTCTTTTTCAAACATGGGCAGCTCAAAACAGCTGAGCTTCAAAGGCCCAAGCTATTCAACTAGCTAGCGTTCACGGAGGCAGCACCTCTGCTGTAATGGCAAAGCCAAAAAAATCAACAGCCAGGGTGAGAAAGATCTGGGATTCCACTTTCTGGACACATTATCCCGAGTTCCACTAAATACGTAACTACATAGAGTTCTAAAATTTTTAAGCAGTGTAGTTGAGCCTGAAGCTTTTCCTCCTTTCTGGGTGATAGGAAACCCATGTCTCTGGTGCACTTTGATCCTCCTGAGAGCCATGCTACTATAGGGAGAAGTGACAGGTCACCTGGTGGTCCCCTTTCCACAGATCTTGCTGTCCTCTCTTCTACCCCCTGCAGCCCAAGCCCCCGCACTCGCCCCTCCATTCCTTGTCCCTTCCCCCACCCAGCTATTCCCAGTCTCCACGGAGGAAGAGAAGGAGTGGAGAAGGAGTGGCATGCCTAGACGAGAAGAATTAGGCGTTCAAACCACCCTTTATCCAACCAGCCCGGGTTGCCCCCTGTACCTTCCTGGTCCTTAACGAATACCCTGAATTTCAGCCGCAAGATCCTCCTCTCGCCTTCTCATCCTCCCCTAACACGTCCCTACACCCTGCAGGCCCAGGGGAGAGTCCATGTGACAGATTCCATCCATCCATCCTTCTGTGGGTCTGTCCGTGTGGCACACCCTTCGCAAGACCTCAGCCCTACCCCCAGCTCTGCCTCTTACCAACGGTGTGCCTGTGAGCAAGTCACTTCCCGCTCCACAAACTGGGACTCATCACATTTGTCCTGCCTGTCCCGTAGGGATGTCACAGGGAAGCAAGGGGAATCACACGGGTGAACAGGCTTTGTCACCTGAGCGCAGTGTAAGTGCACATTCCTATTCTCAGGCACACGGTGCAGAGCTAGGCAGTGTGGTATGTTCCCTAGGGCGAAAGTCCAGGAGATATTGGCAATAAAAGAAAGTGAGTTACACCGGGCGGAAAACAAGGAACTAAAAGAGAAAAACAGAGATGAGGATCCACCCGGCTCACAGCGAGGGAGTCCGCAGTGACAGAGCAATCAACAACGGCTTCCTGGAAGAGGAAGGCTTTGTGCATGGCCTTCAGTGGCTCTCACCACACTGACCAAAGGTGCTTTCATCCACCTTTGACCAGCTAGACTGAGAGATCTTCAAGGGCTGGCAATGTGTCTTTATGTCTCTGTTTCCCCTGCCTCTTTCTAGCGTCGAGCTGGCACATAATAGTTGAGTGCTGAGTGAAGGAAAGACTCCGAGCCCTGATCGAACGAGGAACTGGGGTAAGTGGAAGGAGGAGGGAGTCCCAGGTAAGAACCAGTGTGTCTGCAAGGCATGCTCGGGGCTCGCTGCAGACCAATCCAGCTCGAGTGGGGGTTCTTGGGGGGCAGGTGAGGGAGGGGGGGAGGGAAGAGAAGCTGGGGTCAGAGGGCACAGGCTTTGACTTTGAGGTAGAGGAATTGAGGCTTCTGAGCACAGACGGAGTTCAGAAGAGCAGGTGACATCATGAAATCAGTATTTGGGGAGATTAATCGGGCATGCAGGACAGCCCGGAGGAGGGAGTGAAGTCAAGCTGGCAGGCCGGACAGGAGCAAGTGCAATCATTCAGGCAGATGGTGAAAAGGGTGAGGAAGCCGCTGCCTCCCCAGCCAAGCCACCCTCTGGGAGCACCTGTCTCTGTGGGGCGGGAAGAGGGAGGGGGGCGGATCCAGCGAAGGCCACCCTCAGCGCCTGTCCTCCTTAGACTGGGCCCTTAGTGTCCTCTAGTCCTCCTGTCCTGTAGGCAGCACCAGCCTCCTGCAAGTGGTCACCTTCCCCCTCCTAAGTCCCTCTCCGCTGAGCTATTCCATTTTTAGATGACAACTCTGATAGTAAGCTCTCCCTCAAAGAAGTAAACAGTGATGGGGCTGGGGTGGGGAAACAGGCAGAGAGCTTTCCCTTCTGAGCGCTTTTTCCCCAAGTGCCATCTTTTCAGCCATTGTATAAAGTAATAATATGTCAATATGACAGTTACGGCAATGATAAAAAGAAAGTAGAGCAAAAGGTGTGGAAGACGCCAGTTGGTGAATTCGACCTGCAATTTAAACGTGGCTGAGAGGCAGACCCTGGGGCTAAAGAGCCAGGGGCAGGAAGCCTGGCGTGGACTGCTTTGGTCCCCACGCAGGGGCTGCCACCAACTCGCTGGGTGACCTTGGGCGCTGGACTCTTATCAGTCCCTTTCCCCACCTGGAAAATGATGTTAGTGGTAGTTCCCACCCGGGAAGGTAGTGGTGGGAAGAAAATGAGTTGAGCTGGTACGAGGCTCACTGGTACTTAGTGAGCACTTGAGCACTTAGTACCAGACACAGGACAAGTGGTTAGTAAGTGGAAACTGCCCCCAGCATGGGGAGGAGCAAGACCCCAGCACTGTGGCTGTCCCACAGGAGCTGTCAGATGTGAGCCTCCCACCCCCCTCCCACTGGAATGCCCAACTCTCTCACCAGGGCACACAGAGCCAGCTGATGCCTCTGCCCTTTACAGACCTTCAGGCACGTGAAGGCAGTTGCTGTGCCACCAAAGAATATTCTCTTCCCTAGAATCGTTCTTTGTCCTTCTCTCCTCCTGAGTTCTCTTCTGTTCACCTGCTGCACAGACAAGATTAGGCAGCAGTGATGGGCAAATAAGAGTAAATATTTTTTAAATGGAATACCAAAAAGGGGCCTTGAAAATGAATGCCTAGAAATGTACCCCATGGGCTCTCCAGAAGCTCACCAGAATGGAATGCCACTGACAGAAAGCTACAGCCCTCTGGGGAATGTGCCCCCTCCCCAGCCGCTGGGAGCCCTGGTCTAGGGGAGATGGAAGTTGGCTTCAGATGTCCCTGGTCTCCCAGGGGTCCTGCTCGGGGCTGCCACCTGAAAAGTCCCACATCAGAAGCACTTCTCACCATGCTCGAATGCTGTGGGAAGCATGTGAAAATAAAGTTTCCAATTACTCCTAGCATTTCTGGAGTGTCCTGCTGCTGGCTGCAGCTGTCCCAAGGAAGGCCAGTGACATCATCACAGGCCTGCTGGTGCTGAGTTCCAAGGCTGGGCTGGGCAGAAAGGTCCCCTGCAGGCTGAGCCCTGCCACTAGGGAGGGAGGAGCCTGCCATTGCTTCCCCGAGGTGGGCTCTGCTCAGGTTTGCTGCTTCCCTTCCTGGGTCGAATTCTCTTGTCATAACTTGGACTCAGACCAGGAAAGGTTCAAAAGCTACTCCAATGTCCAGGACAATTCCATCCAACTGATTCTAAAAATGTACTGTATGTCAAGTATTGTCCTGGGTGGAAACAAGCCCAGATGAGACCTACTCCCAAATTCTTTTTTATTTTTTTTATTTTTTGGTTTTTTCTTTTTTTTTTGGTGTGTTTGTTTGTTTGTTTGTTTGTTTGAGACAGAGTGTCTCTCTGTTGCCTGGGCTAGAGTGCAATGGTGCAATCACAGCTCACAGCAACCTCAGACTCCTGGGCTCAAGTAATCCTCCCACCTCAGCCTCCTGAGTAGCTGAGACTACAAGCACGCACCACCGTGCATAGCTAATTTTTTTTTTTTTTTGTAGAGATGGGGGTCTCACTATGTTGCTCAGGCTGGTCTCAAACTCCTGGGCTCAAGCAATCCTCCCACCTCAGCCTACCAAAGTGCTAAGATCACAGGTGTGAGCCACCATGCCCAGCCTACACCCCAAATTCTCACTGTACTCATTTAATGGGATTTTAAAAATGGTCTTGCATTCCTCTGCTATAGAGAGAATAAGGGAGATAAAAAGGGGGAAGGGAAAAACAGAGACGGCAAAGGAAGAAGAAGGTGGGAAGAAAATGAAAAGGGGAGAAAGAGAGAAGGGAAGGAAGGAGAAAGGGGGGGAAGGGGCTCCAGCCCTGTGGCTAGTTCTGCCACTGAGCATCCCTACTCAGGTCCCTCCTGTTTCCTCCTTCCCCCTCACCCCTGCTCAGGGAGCTTGCCTGTTGGGACAGCCCTGGCAGGGCCTGTCCTCTAGAAGAGCTGACCAAGGAGACAGGGCACAGGATGCCTGCAGGGCGATGTCACAGCCCGGGCCCGAGCCCAAGTGTAGAGTTCAAACAACGCAAAGTTCAGATTTCCCAAGGGGTTGGGATTAGATTAATCAGGATTTGCAGGCTGTGCCCAACCAAGATCCGTATCTGTCACCATGTTAACCACATTCAGGCCCCTCTTAAAATCAGAACCCTGCCATCCATCACCACCCTGGGATGGGGGGGTGTGGCCAAAGCCTCACTGCCCAGGCCTGACCCTCTGGCTGACGACCTGCCATGCAGCCGCCAGCCCCGTCCACAAGCTTCCAGATAGATGTGTGTAACTCTAGCGCAAATCCCAGTCCCAGGAGGAACCATCGGCAATTATGAACACAGTCCCTTTGTTCATCGGAGGAGCTCATTTAATTAAATGAGAAAGTGTAGGACCCTTCCCAAGGGAGAAAGGGGGGGGAGGGTGTTGTTTAGTCTCCAGAACCAAGGGAAGTGAAGGGAAAAGGGCAGCCCAGACCCTTCGAGCTGTCTAATGGGACCCTCTGAGCAACCTGCGGAGTCAGACTGCAGGAGAAGAAGCTGAGAATCCGAGAGGTTACAATGTGACCCGAGGTTACACAGCCACTAAATGAAACAATCAAGTCTGAACTAGGCCTGCCTGGGCCCCAAATGTGTTTTCTTTCCAATACATTACAGCACAGTGAATCCTGTAAAATTATGTAAATCACCTTTAAAAAAAAATATTATCTTTCACATATTCTCATTCAGAATTTCTGTCTTAATGTTCATTATAAAAATAATCTGTAAAAATATAGGCCAAAAAATAAATAAATTTATATTTATAATATATAAATTTATATATATATACATATATATACACACACACACACACCCCAATTGCTGAATATCTTGTTTGCAATTATTATATTTTTCATTTCTGGAAGTTCTATTTGTTTTTCTTCACACATCCATGGATTTTTTAAAATTAGCATAGTGTCTCTTCCTCATATTTTTCAAACATTTTAAACACATTATCTATCCAATGGGTCCTACATCTGAAACCCTTGGGAATCTGATTCTTCTAATTTGTTGTTTCTGCTGACTTTCACTCGTGGCGACATCTTTCCTCATCTGTTTTGTAAATTTGAGGGTGAAAACTTGTGTTTGCATAGCTGGTGCAGGAAAAAGCACAGACACTTGGATATGTCTAAGAGAAATTAGACTTGAGGGAGTGCCAGGCTTTAAGCCAGGACTGAAAGTATGGGCCTTAGAATACCCAGGTGACCAGACCTGGGCCCTTGCCATGCGGGCAGTTGGAAGTGAGATTCCTACCTAAAGCTACGCCCTCCAGGGGGGCTATATCCTACAGGAATCCTTCAATACTTGAGCTATGAGTATATCCCTCCAGAGGGAATTTGCATTTGATTCTGACACACACTCCAAAGACACCAAACCCAAACTATATCAGGTTAATTTTGCAGCTTAGAGTTTTCTGGGTAGTATAAATTCAAACCTGAACCTGCATGAAGGCAGATCTATGACTACAAATTCTCATGGGAGACACTGTTCCATCCTTCCTCACCTAAGCCAAAGCCAAAGCCAAAACAGGTAAGTTCCCTTTTCTTTTCCCTTTGCCCTCCTGCAGGTATTTGCTAGATCACCTGTTTCTTAGGGATATAGTCCCTCCTGGAGAGGACAGTCTTAGGTAGGAATCTCATTTCCAACTGTCCACTTGGCAAGGGGCCCAGGTCTGGTCGCCCGAGTATTCTAAAGCCCATATTTTTCAATCCTGGCTTAAAGCCTGGCACTCCCTCAAGCCTGATTTCTTTTAGACATCTCCAAGTGCCTCTTGGAGCCTAGATCTGTGCTTTTTCCTGTGCCTGATTTAAAGCCAGATACACCTTTCTCTAATCTTAGGAGCCCAGAGTTCCCAAGGGCCTAAGGCAGGAGCTTTCGAAACTTTGAAATGTGGAAGTCTTTATAGGGAAAGAAAAGCAGCAGCAGTGCATAGGTTTAATGACCTACAAGGCTAATGGCAGGGAGGAAAAACACACATCAGCGTGTGGTCAGCAGTTCCAATTAAGAAGCATCTGAAATATGATAAGAAGGAAGAACAAAGAAGAAGGAAATATTAGAACAGAGGAGAGTAGCTGGGGAAAAAAAGCTACAAAGATCACAGAGATGATTCTCTCTGTATTTTTCTGGGTTATTCTTCAACTGTGGCGAAGCAAAATGAGTGGTACCTTTCCACCCTACACATACACAATGTGGGCCTCTGTCAAAGCCAGAAAGAGTGCATGATCAGAAACTGCAATTCAGAATTTTTTGAAGAAACCAGAACACACACACACAACACCTCATTCAGGCACAGACTGATACAGTTTCCAAAGTGCTTCATAGCCAACCTGCCTCTTTTTCTCACAAAAGCCCTTGGAGGTTTATTTTCTAGCCAGCCACAGCCAAGTTTCTGATAACCAGTCCTCTGTACCTTCTGACGACTGTCACTATTTCCTCTCCAAAACTGTTCGATTAATCAATTAGACACACACACAACACACACACACACACACACACACTTCAAATATATCTACAGGTTCACAATCCCTTCACCCCAAATCTTCAACACCAGATGTGTTTTAGAATTCCAACTATCTCCGATTTTAGAAAAGTAATAAGGTACATCTATGAGGTCCGGGCCACACCTCACAATCAAACGGGTTGACATTTCTATAATGACACATGTGACTACTGGGACGAAGCTGGAGGGATGACACCATAAACTGCTTCACATCTGCTCAGAACGGCTTTCCCCAAAACCACCCCCTCCCGCCCATGAATTAGGCAAAAAATGCTTACTTTTGAGAGTAACGGGGATTTCAGAAACGGGAGCAAGGTAGCATGGACCCAGATAAATGAGTCTTCTCTCAAAATACGTTGCACTTACATCCACCAGCCCCGAACTCCTTGGGACTCAGTCTCAAAGCCCATGCTCTGGTTCTCAGAAGGGCACAAAAGAGCACAGACAAGAGAGGAGAGACGCGCTGGGACAGGCAGTGTCCAGAGAGGGTCTGGCGGCCTGGCCCGGGCCACGGCGTGAGCGCGGCTGCACAGCGCATGCGTGGGTGGAGGGAAAGTGCGGGCATAAACCCACAGGACAGGTCAGCACATGGCCCAAAAAGACTCTTAGCGAAGTCTCAGGAGCAAGAGCAGGGGTGCGGCAGGGTGGGGGGTGGCCATCCATGCAGTTGCAGCTAGTCTCGGATGTGTGACGAGGAGACATGCAATATGGCCATGGCCAAGCCTCAGTCTCCTCCTCCACAGGACGAGAGCTGGACCACACCCGTGGGTCCAAATGGCAGGCTGAGCCCTGACCCCCCTGGTTGTTGATCATGAAATCTATTTAATGGGTTATGAGCAATATTTTCTAATAAAATAGAATAGAATAGAAACCTACCGTGTTTCCCTGAGAATAAGACCTATCCATAAAATAAGCCCTAGCAGGATTTCTAAGCATTCGCGCAATATAAGCCCTGCCCTAAAAATAAGACCTAGTGATGGGTGTGGCTATGCAGGGTGTCTGCACAATGCATGCATTTTGTCGGGTTGAAGACGAGCAGCCCTTCTCATCTGCCCCATGAGAGCACTATTGCTCAACATGAGAGATTGGAGCCAATGGTTCTAAAGGAAATAGAGTTGAAAGAAATTCAGGATGGAATTCGGGATTTGGAGAAGTTATGATGATGTTCCAAAAGAAGATGACTTAACTATATTTGAATAAATGTAGATTGTTGTACCGTACTGAAAAATAATAACACATCCCCTGAAAATAAGCCCTAGGATGTCTTCTTGAGGAAAAATAAATATAAGACCCTGTCTTATTTTCAAGGAAACACGCTAGACATCCCAACTCCACAAGGACAGAAGCCGCTGCGCTCGGGACCCTCCCAGGCTCACTCTGTATATCTCCTCATCTGACTTTCATAAATATCCCTTGTAATTTCTTTATAATAAACTGGCAAGAATAATTTTAAGAAAGAATAGACTTCCTCAAGCTACATCTCGTGTTGTAAAAATGGCCATCGTTCAATCAACTTTTGTTTCTGTGAGTTATATATGTGTGTGTATGTGTGTGTGCATAAAATCCAGCATAGTATATGCCTATGAATGTAGAGATATACACACAATGTGCAGTGTGCTAGGTACCATGGGCTGTGGTCTAAAAACTTTCAAAATTACTGTCCTAGATGACTGCCTCAGAATCTTTTCAGCACAAATATCCTGCAAAGTATTTTGCCTAGTGTTACCTAATCTAGGCACTCTGTATTCAAGTCATCCCAGACTAAAAATGAAGAAGAGGTCCTGCTAGATCCTGTGTTTATCAGGATGTGCTTTAGCGACTGGGACCTGACTCTCTGCCACTCACTCATTAGGACCACAAGGGCACCTACCTAACCTCCGGCCTTTAGTTCCCCATTTGTGAAACGCAGAGGGTGACCACCACAGACCTTGGAGGAGCAGCTGCTCGTGTAAAACTGGAGGAATGATGACACCCAGCTCATAGAGTGGTCAAGGATCAACAAGGTCACACTTAGAGTAGTGCCTCCTGACACTCAGTAATGCATATAATTTCATTTCTAAGATAACACTGTGATTCCTTTCCACATCTCGCGCTTCATGATGCTTTTGAATCTAGCATTTATGGTGCACACGCCCTTCTGCAGTGTGAGCTCACGGCCACTTTAAGGAACCCCCAGGCCCTGCCACTGCAGGGGCTGGGACTGGAGTCCCTACCACCACCCTTTGTTCCTGCCTCGTCCTGGCCCTGGGAAGGCTCAGCTTGTCCCCTCAATAAATGCTGACCAGAACTCTGTGTTTGTTGCCCAGCTCCTGGGAGACGGGCAGTGGCATAGCGAAGGGATTACTTTGGGTAAATATTTCTCTAAACCTCATTCTTGCCACCTCCAGTGTGCAGAGCGAGGTGGAGGAACAGCTCCACCATTCTAATCCAAGGGATCCTGGGATGATGCAGATGGCACTGTCTCCCTGAGCACAAAGCAAAAGACCCCACTAAAGGTGAGCCCCAGAATTAAGCGCTGGTGGCACAGAGTGAGAAGCACAAAAGGAGGAGGATGCATGAACTGGGCTCTTAATGTCCTTTTCTGGAGCAGGGCTGTTGCATCCAGCAGGGTGACGTCTTTGTAGCACTTAGGACTTGGATCAGCAAGCCACCGCATTGCAATCCCACCCAAGGTCATGGTGGGTATCAATCCTGCCCCCCGCCCCAGCACAGGGATCCTGGCTGCACCTTTCTAGACCGAGGGAAGCCCACTTCCTCTTGCTTTTCCAGGACCCAGGGAGCTAAATGATAATACTCCCCAAGGCATTTCCACTTGGCTGGCAGGCAAACAGGGGTTAGTCTACCCAACTGACAGCTGAGAAAGCTGAGGCTCAGTTCATGCACCTAAGCACTGGCTCTCAATCCTGGCTGCATGTTAGGATCACCCAGGGAGCTCTGGAGTTCCCAGCATCCCTGCCACTCCCAGATGCTCTCTGGGTTCTATCCAGGCATTTGCTTTGTTATCTCCCCAGGAGATTCCAATGTGCAGCGTGGCCCCAGAGCCAGTGCTCTGGCTCCTGGCTATCAGTCTTGCTGGTACCTTGGAGCCACCTGGGCCCCACCCCCAGAGGTTCTGATTCACTGGCTCGGAGGTGTGGCCTGAGAATTTCCATTTCCAACGAGTGCCCAGGTGAGGCTGATGCAGCTGGTCCAGGGCGAGAACCAGGACATCGAGAACCTGCGCTCGCAGGCCCAGGTGCCATGTGCTAGTCTGTTTTCTCAGCTGTGGACTGGAGAGAATGGTTCCTGGTTTGAGAACCGCTGGTCTAGAACAGCACTCCTCCGTCTTTCATGTTGTCTATGTGCTCACCTGGGGATCTTGTTAACACTCAGGTTCGGGCTCCGTAGGTCTGGGGTGGGACCTGTGCTGGACACTCTGAGTAGCAAGACCCTTGACTAGCATGCCTGGTCCACGTTCTTCCTACTTCAAGCATGTCCAAGGCCAGGCAACTCACCCTTCCCTAGGGGATCTACTGCTTTGAAGCCTCCACTCTGATGGCCTTGCTCTCAGCTGCTGGAGAAAGCAGGTGTGTTCCTCTCCCAGAAGAGCTCCCAGTATCTTGTCCCCACCTCTGTGTGTCTTGGCCTGCCTTTCTCCAAATGGAACAAACAATTCCCCATCCCTTTAATTCTTTTTCCCATGTCATGATAAACAAAACTCTCTGCTGGGGACATGCTTCCTAAGTGTCCGCCCCTTGCTGTGCATGGTTCTTGGTGCTTGGAATCCAGCTGGGGCACAATGAGAGCAACTCGGGAAGGGAACAGCATTGCAAGAGAGGGTGTCACCGGGCCCCAACAGGTGCAACCCTAACAACCCGGGTGTCTCAGGGCTGCCAGCCGTCTGCCCTCTAAGCTGGTCCCTTCTCCAGGTTGGAGAACTACAAGATGTGAAGCCTGGCGATGCCAGTGACCTGCCATAGGTCACACAAGAGGAAGAGGATGAACAAAAACGACTTACACTGTTTACATTCACTGTGCGTTAGGCATGGTGTCAAGGGCTCTGCAGGTATCTCATTTACTCCTCTGTCTCTACCTCATTTAATCCTCACTGTAACCCACGAAATGCTCACTGTTATGGCGCCACAGTTTACCAAGGAAGAATGGAGACCTACAGAGATGAAGTCAAACAGGAAGTGACAATTGAAACTGAACCCCAGATTAAAGAACCTACACTCCCAGAACTGCTTCATCGAGGGCAGAGAGGGACTGGGACTCAGCCTCCTTCCAAGTCTCGGTTTCCATGCAAGACGGTGCGCTCCCGGCAGGCCGTGGCTGAAGCTGTCCTTGGACCATTTCAAAGGAAAATAAATAACAGCAAACAATTCCATTATACTTAATGTGCCAGGCTACTCTACGTGTGTACAGTCAGCCCTTAAACAGCACAGGTTTGAACTGTGAGGGTCCACTTCTATGCGGACTTTTTTTCAACCAAAAGCAGATCAAAAATACAGTATTCACAGGATGCATAAACCACATACACAGAAGGCTGAGTTTTCATATCCATGGGCTCCACAGGGCCGACTTTGGGAGTTGAGTATGTGTAGATTCTGGTATACACGGGTGGGGCGGGAGTCCTGGATCCGATGCGGGGTACGACTACACACACACACACACACACACACACACACACAAACTATGTATACTTAATGCACTCATTCCATCCTCATAACAGCCATATTTGGCAGATGTCAAGACCTGCATTGGGCAGATGAGAAAACTGAAGGACAGAGAGGTTTCGTGACCTTCCCTGATCTCACAGCCAGCTGGTGGCGAAACCAGAATCTGAACTCTGACAGTCTGGATTCTAGGTCATGCTCCTGACCCCCGCCACCGTTCACACGGACGTCCCCTGACTCAACTGTAGATGAAGAGCACAGTTCAAGGCCTCCAGGGGCTTTCTGTGCCCACACCATGCCCGGCCCAGTGGCCAAATCCTTTGTAGGTGCCTTGCTAAATTCCCACTAATGATGGAACAGGTGCCTCCTGCCCTATTTATAGCTCCCAGCAGGGCCCGCTATCTATAATTAGCAAATCTCCCTGAGGATGGGAGCTAAATTAAACTGGTGGGATTAGAGGCCGGCAGCTCCGGACGGTGCCCCCGGACCCCCCCAGCAATGCAGCCCTGGTGATCGTGAGAGGAGCCCCTTCAAGGAAGCAGCGCGGCTCCCTCAGTGGGCCTTTCTCTCGGGTGGTGTACGGATCCAAGGGCTTCCGTTCCTGGCTTTCTCCCAATTCTGCCAACTGATTTCTCCCAGCATCTCCTAATAAAATCAAAAGGAGATGAGTGATCCCGTTCTCCGAGGATGCGCAGGCCAGGATTCCTCCTCTGGCTCTGGCTCTGGCTCTGATTAGCCCAATGAGCAAGGACGCAACTGCTCTGGGTTTCAGTTTCCCCCCTTGAATAAAGACAGGTCCACTGCTGAAGTTTCCGTCGGCTCGAAAATGGCGGTCATCTCACAGATCTCAAAAAGGGGCCGCCGGTTAGGTCCTGTGGTTGGGATCAAAGCTGGGATCAAAGCTCTAGGGAAGGCGAGCAGCCTACCATGAGGGAAGACCTGACTTCAGAGCTTCAGGCTGCCGGCGCTGTGGACCTGGGAGAAGAGAAGTGAGTGCCCCCCACCATCTCATTGGGGCTGATAAGGAAATGGAAAGAGACCTCTTTTTCCCTCTTGCTCCAGAGTGTCTGGCCGCCCAGTGCTCTGCCTCACTCAGGACTCAGATGTCACTTCCTCAGAGGCCTTTCTCGGTTCCTCATCTAGACCCAATTTACCCTCCGTCACTTCTTAGCCCACCACCCGAGCACTCATGAGGACTGAAATCTCAGTCCCCCTATATTTGTTAATACATGCATTAACTCTCGTCTCCCCCACTGAAATGTGAGCCCCACAAGGACAGAGCCTGCACCTGCGGTCTTCGTCTCTAGAGTGCCTGGCGTGTACCAGGCACATCTGCTGACTCGGTGAGCCATTTCAGCCCCAGGCCTTCTTCCTCGGTGCTGAGCGAACTGGCTGCCAAGCTCCCAGAGTCTCCGGGCTTCTCCCTATTTTCCTTATCCAAACAGGGAGCCACTAAAGCAGCGTAGGTGGAAGGGAAAGGAGAGGGTCAGGAAGGCTTCCTGGAGGAGGTGATTTCTGTAGAGATGAGTCAGTGATGTCAGCCAAGAAAGACTGAAGGATGGAGAGAAGAGAAGGAGCAAAGCACAGATATATAAATGGCCCATACAGGGGATCTCACGGCAGCTGGCAGTTCCTAAGAGCATACAGGGCAACAGAAGGGAAGAGGGGTCGCGGAGGCAGGCAGGTGTCGGTCACAGAGGACCTTAGATCCATGCCAAGAAGCCTGGATTTCATCCCACAGCTCAAGTGTGGGCAAACTTTTCTGTAATGATCTGTGGCAATTCTCAGCTCTGCCACTATAGTGTGAAAGCAGCCATCAAAGATACATAAATGAATGTCTATGGCAGTGTTCCAATAAAACTTTATTTATAGACACCAGAATTTAAATATCTCATGCTCATGTGCCAAAAATATAATCATTCTTTTGGTTTTTTCCAACAATTTAAAGATATATAAATCATCCATAGCCCATGGGCCATACAAAGGGAGGGGCAAGCAGACTCCAGCTGTAGGCAACGGAGAGGTTTTGTAAGGTTTTAAGTAAGGGACAGACAGGGTTCAGGTTACCTTTTCAAGAACCCTCTCTTGTGGCTGGGAAAGGGGGGATCAGGGATGCGTTATTCCAGAGGCTAGGAGACCCTTCTGGAGGGCCTTGGGATAGTCTGGGTGGAAGACAGATGAGACCCCAGCTAAGGAAATGAGACAGAAAGACTCGCCGGGAAGTGATTTTCATCTAACGAGTTGGGGCAGCAAGGCAGGTGTCCCAGAATGTTTCTTACCAAAATTGTGAGCCACTGCTTTCCACAAATAACAATTAAACAAGCATGCTGAGCTGGAATTTGGATAACAGCCCTTCATCCTAGCAAAGCAAATTAGCACTATCACACATTACCTAGCTCAACTTCTCATAAATTGCTGGTTTTTAAAAAAAAAAAAAAAAAGATCTTGATGTCTACAATAAGGTTATTGTGCATATACAAGAAAATGTCCTTATTTCTCAGAAAGGCATACTAAAATCTATAGGGGTAAAATGCTATGATGTCAGTAGTTGACCATATTTCAGCAAATAAAAGATGAAGGCAGAGAAAACAGCTCCAACCCCTACTGTCCTCCTCCCAGGCCACGTCTTGGGAAATGCAGGGCAAGGTCAGTCTGCCCTGGGATCCCGAGCACCCCTGGGAAGTAGAAGTCTCTGGACCGGTGCAGCCTGTGTACATGGTGAGGGGCCTTTTGCTCCTTCAGAAGAGGCATCTGTGCTCTGCAAAGGAGGTGAGAGTCCCAAGCCACAAGCAGCCAAGGGCGGAGAGCAAAGTCCAGACCTGGCCCTGAAGCTGAGCCACTACTATGGGTCCTTTCACCCTCCACTGTCTTCTGCCAATGGCCCCCCCAAAAAGGCAATGAATTGCTGACACTGCACTGATCAATGCTGGTATTTATCAAGCCCTTACCATGTGGCCTAATATTTCCCTTGCATTATCTTTCTCAAACTTCACAACAAGCCTATGAGGGATATACTACTATTTTCTCCATTTTGCAGATGAGGAAACTGAGGCTCAGAATACAACCTGTGTGATCACACAGTCCCCACACTTACAACAGTCCCACACTTGGTTTAATGTTCTGCTGCCATCATCTTAAAATTCTTAATAATGTTTGGACAAGGGGCCCCACATGTGCACCCCCACCAGACCCTGCAAATTATGTAGCTGGTCCCACTTAAGATAGGTGGCTTAGGTCGCGCGGCTCCCAGGTCACGTGCCTCCCAGGTGGTGGGATCAGGGTTAATTCAGGCAATAGGACTCTGCACCTGCCTGCCAACCACAACATGGTTAGGAATTCCATTTAAGTGCCTACTAAAAGGCAAAGCCAGGACTGACACCAGCATCTGTTTGACACCCAGTTTTGGACTTTTAACCCAAGCAGGGCAAAGAGTCGGTGGCCTGGGCTGATCCAGCACTGAGCCCAGCTCCCTTCCTCCCACCATCCTCTTCTTCCCACCTCCCTGGGAAGCAACCTTCCTCACCTGGCCATCTTGTTTACTCCATGGCCACCCTGGGTGGTAACCAGAAATGTCTCTGGAGGACACTGTACCCGGTCAGCCCCGCACCCCGGCTCTGACTGCAAACACACACAATCCTCAACAGAGGAAGGGAGAACTTCAAAGAGCATCCGAGCTTTCAGAGGGGTGGGAGAGAGGCGGAACAGAGGCCGATTCTGCAAGCCGCCATCGCTCTCTGACCTCCCGGTGAGTAAAACCTCTGTTTAAAAATGCAGCAAATCCGGAGACATACCCTCAGGACACAGCTCTGAGGTTCCACTGCTCATATTTTCCAAGGATTGAGAAGACTGGAAATTTCTCCAGCAAGATCAAACAACACGCATTTCCACCCAGACCCACCAGGGCAAAAATGGAGTCCATCCTAAAGGTCACCCAACTCGTCACTGACACTGAGTCCAGCTCGGGCTCTGGGGCTGTTCAGCCCGGGTTTGAATCCTGGCTCTGACCCTCACTAGCTGATTGGCCTTGGCAAGTCCCTTAACCTCCTCGTTCCTCAGTTTCCTCCTCTGTAAAACAATGATGCCTGTTTCGTAGGGTCATTATGAGGAATACACAAGTTAATATACGTGGGATAACAGCTTTATCACTGCTAGCGATTAGTATAATACCATCTTTCAGCTCTGTTTAGGGACTTGAAGAAATGCTCACTCACCAGGAAGCAGTCTCTGCATGGCCATGCAATAAATCTGTCCCTTCTGGAATCTCTAAGACAAGCAAGCAGTGCTGCCCCTCCTTAAACAACGGCAGGGAAGCACCTGTCCCCACCAGGACACCCACAAGGGCAGCTCACAGAGCCATGCCCCTTGCGGGCTTCCTTGTACTGGGTGGTAGAGGCCTTGGCAGACACCCAGGTGTTCGGTTCCATATTAGCTTCCAGGTGAGACTTTTTAAGAGATATATGACTGCTAAGCTATGGGCACTGTCCCAAAGCATGGGGCAAGCAGCCAGCCAGGGAGGCCCCACTTCCTCTGTGATTTCCCTGCACCCATGATGGGCCACCAGCCCTATCTGC
This sequence comes from Mirza zaza, assembly GCA_008750895.1. Taxonomy (NCBI): domain Eukaryota; kingdom Metazoa; phylum Chordata; class Mammalia; order Primates; family Cheirogaleidae; genus Mirza; species Mirza zaza. The sequence goes on from VSMD01055748.1 coordinate 235,577, forward strand.
CAATGGTGGTGCAAAGTTGCCTCTGGTGCGGTGAGACTATTCCAGTATCTCCTTCCCCGCTTGCTTCAGTCCCCAGCACCGTGGGCCTCCAACCTTCTTTTGGTTGTAAACATCACTCACAGGTCTGGGAATGTCATGGCTAATGGCACCTCTGTGCCAAGCTCATGAGCAGGGCTGCCCTTGCTGACCCCTGACCGAAAAGAGCCTGGCCCTCGTGGTTCTGCCTGCTCCTCCCTGGCCTGGCCCATGGGTATCTGTTCCCGGGACTCCCAGGCTGAGCTGCTTCCTGGTCAGCCCCACCGTGGCCTGACCACAGCTGGTCCCACTAGGAGCACTTGACGCTCATCAGAAATTAGCTCAACAAGGGCAATCACTGACCCAGTTCACACAAAGATGGATGGGGGCACGAATGGCGGCTGCAACCCAGGTCTTGGCAAATACAGACTGGACAGGGCCTGGGGGTGGGTAATTCTCGCACGGCGACACAAGTTCAGAAAGCACGTGGTAGCCTTGAGTACTGGATGTCCCACCAGGAGGGCCTCATCCCGGGAGACGATGGCGATACTGTGTTGGCCTTCGGAACCCACGCTGCCATAACTTTCTAAGACCTGAAGTCTGAGTTAGAGGATGATAATCAGCCTTATGACCCAGAGCCCATCCTTGAGGGAAACTGGTTCTTCCTTCTCTGATGGGTGACCTGAATTTCCACGCAAGCAGAGCAGGACTGAGGTCACTCCTGGGTCTCAGGGTAGCCTTCCCGGCCCGGGGCAGAGCAGGTGAGGAAGAGGTGGGGTGTTGACTGTTTGCAGCTTCAGGGCTCTCCCAGAGACAGCCCGTCCTTGTCACCCACCTCCTGGGCCCAGCCTCGGCGCTGGCTCAGCGGGAGAAGCCAACACGTCCCACCCCAGGTCCTGACCACAGCCAGGTGGGAAATGCTAGGAAATGCTTCTCAGGTAGGAAAGGAGATATAATCCTACGTGATCAAAAAACAATTTCCCATATCTGAAAAGTAAAGTCTCCTCCACAAATGACACTGAGGGCAGGGGGCTGGATTGATGAGGCAGGATGATTAATTTCTGTGTCTTCTTCCATTATGTCATGCTTTGTCATACGTTACCACATGTCTGATTTGGTGACAGTTGGTTGATTTCTTCAATTGCTTGGCTCAGGCACAAAAACACGGAGAGCAGGGCTTGAGTACCCTTCCCGTCAGCAACTTGGGGTGAGAGAGACTCTGTCCCACAGTGCTGCATTTTCTCATAACTGCTTTAGGCCAGGCCTTAGGCCTCACCCCACCAGTCTGCCCTCAGCAACAAGCACCAACAATGCGACATGCAGATTTCAGTCTCGGACTCCACCTCTGACAGAGACGCCGAAGCGGGAGCTGGGACAGGGCCTGGCCGGCTGGTAGGTCCCCAGGGGCTGGAGGTCTGACCCAATCCTTCAGGCCCTGAGAAGTGTCACAGCGAACCTAGCTCGGGACTTAAGGCTGCCACCACACATTCTTCCAGCATCACCTTCAGTTCCCTACATAGAGCCCAAGGGACACCAGGAGCCCTCCCTCCCTGCTGCGCCCTCTCACCTCTCTGGCCCTTCGTTCGCCTTCTTCTGTCACCCTGGAATGCCCTCCCTAACCTTCTCCAAGCTGCTCCTCAAAACCCAGAAGATACCGATGCTCCCACCTTACGAATCTGCACGTCTTTCGTACTCAGCTCTCACTCACTGAGCTCTGACCACACGCCAGGCAGTTTGCTGGGTGGCAGGTACCAAGATGAGCAAAATGTGCCTCTGCTCTCAGGCCACTCACACTTGGGGTACGCTGGGGGGTGGGAGATGAGCAGAGAAACAAATCGCTGCAACGCAGGGTGAGAAGCGGCAGTGTGTCACGCCACCGCCGGGGCACAAGCCCCAGCGTCAGAGTGGCTGGGGGGAATGTCAGCTTCGGGACACACTCGTAGGGCAGGCTGAAGCCACTTCACTTCAAGTGTCTCGGCTTCCTCCTCTGCGATACAGAACAAGTACAGTGGTGTGGACTTCATCAGCTTGCCGTCGCGGTTTTATGAATCAATACAAGTGAGGACAACATTCATTGTGCTCAGTAATTACTGTAAGAAGTAGAGTGACGATGTGCACAAGGCACATTACCGGGCTTTGTACCCAGCTCTTATCTGATCCCGTTCACTAGACTGGCACATCATGCCCTGGGGAGGCCCTCGAGAAATATCTGCTAACCTGCCTGGAACATCTCTGCACGTCACCCAGCTTCTTCTGTTCTCATCCGCTCTCCCATCACTGTTTGTTTAAAAATTACACATTCTTACAATGTTTCGTGATTCCCCAGATGCACAGCTTTCCCGTTCTGTTTCTGGATTTCTCCGGCATCCCAGACCCGTCCACGCAGGTGCACTGCATGCCCTCATCAGACCTCTCACTCCTTCAGGACCAAGACTGAGTCTCACTCGTGCCCTCTGCTTCAGTGCCAAGTCTCTAGTGACAGAACAGTTATTAATAAGCAGTGCTATTTCTGTGGGGGAACGCTCCAAAACTCCTTTCTCAAACTCCTTTCTCGTAAGTGCATAAGCCAGAATGGCCTTCCAGAACCTTGTTTTGATCAAAAGTAGAAGCCAGTCTGTCCATGCACGCTAAAGTGTGCAGATCAATGTCCAGATCAAACAACATGTTTATCGACATACGTGTTCTATCCCTTCTAAATGATAAAGGGCCCCGATTTTTTTCATCCAACATTATTTCAGAAGTCAGTATGCACTACTCGCCACTTCTGAATCTGATGGGCGACCAGGCAGGTTCTCGGCCATCACTGGACAGACTCTGTGCCGGGTGGTGTCTTTAATTGTAACAGAGGATCACATGGTCACTTTATTGAGCCATTCTCACCCATGCTCTTGGTTCTTGAGGATGATGACAGAAAAATGGTTCTTGGCTGGGTGTGGTGGCTCATGCCTGTCATCCCAGCACTTTGGGAGTCTGGGGCAAGTGATCGCTTGAAGCCAGGAGTTTGAGGTCGCAGAGAGCTATGATCGCACCACTGCACTCCAGCCCAGGTGACAGAGCAAGACCCTGTCACACACACAGAAAAGGTTCTAGCACTTAGATGCAGATTGTTGCATGTGCTATGTCCTTTTCTTGTGTTCCACATGAACTATGTCCTCGATCCTGCACAGGTCACCCTCTGCTGTCCACATTCATAGGAGCACAGACAATAAGTCCAGATTCAGGTAGGTAATAGTTTCTGTTCCATTTCATGAACTAAATAGAAATGCAGTGATAAATTAAATAACTTAAGCCCTCATTAGTAGACAGTAAATATCATTGTTTATTAAAAATCTAATAATCCATTCAATTTTTAAATTAAGCAATAATCCTCTAATATAATAAATCGGAACAATTAATCCTAATATTAATGGAGTGAAATCACGAGGGAAGAAGGGAGTAGGTTCCAGGACCTGTATTTTTCCCCACATAAAACATACTGACAATGATACAACAGGTGAAAGAAGTTTTAATCTGCACACACACACTGGAGTGCTTATTTGTCAAAGGGAGAGCTCACACAAATATGCTCAGACGGCTGTAAATCTCTAAGGAAATACGGAAAATTCTCCTAAATCGACGCTCACTATTGACTTCTAGCTCTGTTTTTATTTTATCTGCTTTTGTTGCTTGACTCCACTCTCTTTCCATCACAGCCTAAGCAGGTTCTACTCCAGCTGGACAGAGGCCTGGCCAGGACCAGGTTACAACCCACACGCACCTGCTCCCTCCTCCCTGCTCAGGGTAAGGACGGTGTGCTCACCATAACTGTGCTCAGGCCAATGGTTCTCAACAAAGCACTGCCAAATTTATTTTTCCTGGAATATAAGCTTCCCTCCACGTGAGGCCTGAGCTTGGAGACTGCATGCCAAGGTTGTACTGTCACACCCTGAAGAGGACAGGAAGGCTTGTCTGAGGCCATGGAGCAGAGGCGCGTGTAAACCAGGCAGAGGTGACACATTTGCACTCCTCTCTGACTGAGCATTTTAATACGGGAAAGCAAAACTCGTCACGCAAGCCAAACCCTCCTCTACATTCTTAAGAGTCTAAACAAACTTTTCCCCCCTGGCGGCACGCACTTCTATGGCTTTGCATTACTGGGATGTGCCAAGGGGGCAGGGAGAAAGGAGCCTTTTCTCCTGAGCACAGAGAGATCAAAGTAAAGAGAACAAAGCCAAGAGATTCTGCTCGGTGAACGTTTCTCAGGGGGGTGGACTTTCTGTGTCTGGGCTGTGGGTGTGTGGGCTCCTGAGCACCCAGCACTCTGAGGTCTGAGAACATCCCTAGCAGAATACAAGAGGGCACATGCCAGGCCTGCTCCCAACAGTAATCCCCTGCTTTGCAGAGCCTGATTTTCTTTCCCAGGCACTTTCCTGTCTCCTGTCGATCAACAAGCAAACACGTACTGCACCTATCAGGTGCAGGGCCCAGGCAGAGACAAGCTCCCCTCTCACCCACAGGTCATCCCATGGCCCTTATCTTCAGATATGGGTGCTACCCCTGAACAGAAAACAAGGCCCAGATTTGCCCTCAAGATGTTTACAGTTTATTGGAGAAAGAGTCCCATAAAAAGATAAATAATACTGCAAAGCCCTCTATTTTAAGTTAGTGTCCCTCAAACTTTGATCAGAATCCCAACCACACTGGGAGCTTGTTAGAAAACAAGCAGAGGCCTGGATCCCACCCCTGCAGATTCTAATTCCATGGGTCTGGAGTCTGGACCCCAAGGATTAAACATTAAAAACAAAAGACACTACTTTAAGTGGCAAATGAGTCATTCACTCATGCTGGCCAAGGTCAAAGGATTCCAGCAAGGTCAGACATAAAAGGGACCTGCAAGGGCAGATAGGAAGCAAAGAGCAGAGAAACAGGAAGGGGAGAGGGAAGAGGAGTAGGGAGAAGGGGTTAAGGGCCCAGGCAAAAATGCAATAAATATGTAGAGGACAGCATGCAGAAAATTCTGGATGCAGAAGGTTGCACTGAAGGAGGGAGAGATCAAGACAGATAGGAAGGCCTAGAGTCTGGAGACTTGGGACTGGAGTCTACGCCCCTATATTTTATCGCATCAAAGTAAGGAGGATCAAGAATGACAGGTAGAGTGTGTACATTAGCCTGGAGGCCACAGAGAACCTCAGAATGGCAGGCACAGGGGAACAAGAGAGTTTCCAGAAGAGAAGTCCAGTGCTAGGGTTGGCTTAGAATCATCAGGAGCACCAGAGCTGGGTCTGAGGTTCTAGTAAGATATTTTAGAATCCTGTTCTACCCTGACCGTAGATCAATGAACTCGGCAAGATAGACAATATTATCCTCCTTCTATGGAGAGGAAAAGTAGCCAAACTGTGGGATGAAATCTGGGGAAGCCAAAACAGCCAGGTGGCTGCACTCATCTTTGATAAATCAATCCACTGTGTTTCAAGTCTATTCAACATATATTTCTTGAGCACCTAGTATGAGCAAAGAACCGGAAGTCGCAAAGATAAATGAGATGCCATTCATGCCCACAAGGAGCTCACCTTCTAGCACAGGGGCTGGCAAACTTTTTCCAGAAAGAGCCAGCCAGTCTATGTTTTAGGCTCTGCAGGCCAGTCCATCTCTGCAGCAATTACTCGCCTCTGTCATAGTAGCACCAAAGCAGCAGGGGACAATACACAATGGGCATGGCTGTGTTCCAATAAAACTTTATTGCAAGAACAAGCAGTGGGCCGGATTTGACCTGCAGGCTGTCTTTGCTGATCCCCGATCTAGTGAGTAATACAAACGGGTGCATGACGACTTATAAAACAAGAGAGGTGTGTTATAAATAAAACAACTTTGGAGTCCAGAGGAAAGAAAGAGTAATTGAGTCTGGCCAGGGATGACTGGGGAGACAAGTCACTGGGGAGCAGATCACTGGAGCAAGGCAAGTCACTCAGCTTTTCTAGGTCTGTTAAAATGCCAGGATTAGATCAAAAGCACAGAGATGGCCCCTCTTGTTCCAAAGTTCTGTGATTTGGACGATGTGCTGTCTTCCTGCTCAGCGTCTTCCAACCGCACAAGCAATATGGCCTCTCCCAAGCTTCCTGATGCCTCTCCTCACTTCTAACGTCAATCTTTGAATGCCCCTTAAAGGAATAAAAGTTCCTAAATGAGTCTGGAAGTTCAAACATACATCCATATGTGGACACACGCCTAACATGGCCGTATGCTGAGTCTAAACGTAATTTAATTATTTAACTTCCTAAAGGTTTTCTCGCAACTTCAGAGAACTTCTCCCCACTGAAGAGGGTCCGCCCGCTTCCGTACCAGACACTCCGGCGAGACTCAAATGTTCTCCTTGACCAAGTGCCGGCCTCGAGAAGAACGTGGAGCCAGGAAGAAAGCAAGGGTGGCCACGCACCTCACCCGCCCCCGAGGTGCTGGTGCCAGACGAGAAAACAGAAATAGAGCCATGGAGCCCAACACAACAGCAACACCTCAGATGGTGCCAGCAGGCAGAGTGAGGCCCAGGCAAATAAACACATTAGGGCAGGCTGCGCAAAGCGGGACACTTCCAGGCCTCAGAGTGACTTCATCCGAGCCGGCCAAGGTCAACTCCCATCACAGGCTGAGTCAGCCTCCTCTTCTGGGGGGCTCAGGCTCTCCTGGCCAAGAGCACTCATGGTACCAAGAGGCTGGGCAAGGCCAGGCGCCAATGGGGCAAAGGCAGCCAAAAGGCACGCAGACTGCATGTGGTGGCAGCAAGCCAGCTGTGCAGATTCAAGCCCCAGACACACCTGGGTAAATCCCACCCCACTGCAGCCTGACCTCCTCCTCCATGAAGCCCTCCTGGCTCTCGCTGTTAGCACTGACCTGCTTCTTCTCTGAACGCCTAGAGCAACACTTCTCAAAGTGGGGTCGCCGGACCAGCAGCATCAGCATCACCTGGGAAGTTGCTGGGAATGTTGCTGGGAGTTCTCAGGCCCCAGCCCAGACCAAGCGAATTAGAAGTTCTGAGGGCGGGACCCAGCAATCTGTGTTCTAACACCGTCCTCCAGGTGATTCCGGGGCAGGCTGTGGTTTGGAACCACCGACCTGGAGTCTAGATTCTAGACCACTGACTAGACACTGGTGCTTCACGTGCGTTTCCCTGTGCTCTTGGCTCCCGGGGGATGTGCGTTCATTTCACAGCCTGGACCCCAGGTGCCCATCCATCCCCCACCTTGCCCAGCCCAGGGCACCACCAACGGCGCACGCTCGGCTAACACCTGGGGAATGTAATCAGCTTGAGCTCGGCTATCACCACTGGGTTATAAAAACACAGCACCTGAATGTTGAAGGGGTTTTAGTGCCCATCCGGCCCAGCTGCCCCTCGGGGCTCAGCCGGGAACCCGTGGCTCTGCGCTCCATGAATGCTGTGGAGGTCACAGCCTCATCCATCCACTCGGCAATATTGACCGAACGTGGGCGCGGGGCACACGGAGATGTTCTGTACACGAGCGAACCAGAAGGAAGAGGATCCTTGCTCGAAGGGAGCCGGCATTCCAATTGAAGAAGAAACCCAATAAAGAGAAAAGAAATCCATACATGTTAACCGTAAGAAAACATCAGACACCTCCAAATTGAGGGACGTTCTGTGAAAATAACTCAACAGCGCTCTTCACAATGTCACAGTCATGACAGACGAGCACAGGCTGGAGCATTAAGGAGACGCAGCGGCGTGGGACCCCGGACCGCACCCTGGCAGGGAGAAATGGCACTGGCGGGGAAACCGGAGCGGTCTGTAGTTCAGTGAGCAGCTTTATACCAGCACCAAAGCCTGGTTCCAGCACTGCTCTATTCCTTGATTATACAAGAACGAACACTGGGGAACGCTGGCTACCTGGCAGACCAGAGCAACTTTTCTGTATAATATTTTGGGTGGAAAATCCAGTCGGGGAAGAGAGATCAAGGTGGGGTACAAGCTGCACGTTTAGACAGGGGGTGCCTCATCTGGAAGATGGCATGTGGGCAAGACCTGGAGACAGGAAAGGAGTCAAGCAGGGGCTTTGCAAATGGGTATGAGGCCGCACTTCGTCTTGTTGGGCCTTTTACCCACTGGTGCTCGCTCTGTCCAGACCAAGCCTGACCATCCTCTGAATCCTTACAGCAGTGCTGGGGCCCCTCAGTCTTCTCTTTTCAGGGAGCCTCGCAGCCCTGCAGCTGTGGCCCCTCAGTGTGCTCTGGTGGCCTGAGCCCCTGGAGAGGACAGTCAGGGTGCACAGGGCGATGGGGTCTCCCAATGAAGGTGGAGGGGCACCTCCACCTTCCATGTTCTGGAATTGCCCTGGTCTCCTTTTCTTGCCAACAAACCACTTTAGTTCCTATTTCCTTCCCTCTCAGACCCTGTGCCCAGCCTTCTGAGCATCTGAGCGTCTCCTGGGAGCGCTGTCCAAATGTGCCCAGAACCTCAAGCAGCAGAGCCTGGTATGGGGTCAGCATGAACGAGTAGACATGAGTCAGGCTGCGACTCCACCTAATGACTAAGGGTGAACGTCCCACCCAAAGCTCCCCTTGTCCAGCCCTTCAGAAAGAACAGGACACCATATTCCAAAAGCAAAACAGTCCACTCCCTAGAACTGACAGTCTGAAGCCCTGAGTTCTAGAGACCTCGAACAAGAACAAGACCTTTCAGGTATCAATACAGCATCTATAAAATGATAAGGCTGGATTAGTTAATACCCAAGATTCCTCCCATTTCTAACATTGCACGATCAGTAATGTATCAAATGAAACTGCGCATGGTAATTGCAGTTTTGAAATATACAATGTGGGGCCATAATGGTAGCAGTGATAAGCGCTATAGGCTCCTACCTCAAGTGCATCACCAGAACTGCAAATGGTAATTGTTACTATTAATATAATAATGCCTTAAATTGCAGAGTGCTTTTCCATTTACAAAGCACTTTTATACACATTATCTTGCGAGATCCTCATAAGGACTCAGTGAGAGTGGTAGGAAAGATGCTACCTTTTTTGCACAGATGAGAAAACCAACTTCAGCGGCCATTTAATTAGGAGTGACAGTGCTAAGCCCTGAGCACAGGTCTTTGGGTGCCTCATCTCCTTCCTGCTGGTTGGTACTGTCTTTGCTACCACAACAACCCAAGGAGCCACCTATGATTCTGTCTCTACAGGTTTTGACTAGGGTAGCTCAAAGAATCTGTACCCTAAGAAAACCCAGGCGTCCCTCTGGAGGAGAAAGCATCCAAAGTGCTCCAGGAGCTGCCTTGGCTCGGCCCATCCGACGGGCCTCTGGGAGCACAGTCCTTACCCAGAGGGGAGGCAGCACCATTCCCCATTCATGTCCCGGTGGCTCGAAGTAGAACAGATGAGATATCACAGCTGAACTTACTACAGCATCAGATGTTTTAAAATAATTACATAAAGGGAAATGGGAGTGTGAAGGAAAAAGCCCCAATTTCAATGCTACTGTCCCATGCAAATGACAAGCAACGCATGATGACCAAGATCAAGGTGAGTGGGCACCAGGTGTACAGCAGTTCTGTCCCACGTGGGACATGCTGGCTGGGAGTTACCAGCAGCAATACTGTCACCCCTCGCTATTGGGCTGCTAGTGACAACAGGCTACACTTCAGGATGAGGATGTGCCCAACCAGCTCCTATTTCACCTCACTGAGCACACCCGCTGTGCACAGAGGTTGGCCCAGGCTCCCCCAGAGTGAGTGACCCCTCTCGTGTCCTGTTGGGAGGGGTCAGCCAGCGTGAGAGCTTTGTGCTCGGGCCTACTCTCCACACCCTTTGTGTCCCTACCAAGGTCCCTAGCCTTGCATACGATGCTTATCTCCCTGCCACCTGTTCCCAAGGCTCTGAATTGGAAGTTAAAAGCATCCCTCTCATCTACTCATAGAGTTGTCAGCTCCGTGGGGACAGAGTGACATCACACTGGAGAAGACTGAACACTTACAAGTCCCGCACGTGCTAGGACTGATGGCAGCGGCACGCGACTGGCCTCCATTCCCAGCGCCCTCTGGTCAGACGGGTCCTGAGACTAAGGTCCGGCAGGTGGAATGTGGGCAGAGCGTCTGGCCCTCCGATCCTCTTCTCTCTCTTTCCCTCTGCCAGCTGAGGACCCAGAGGAGGACACCGGGGACCTAGAAGGGGCTGAGCCACAGACGTACCCTGCCATTGTGTTAAGTGAGAGAAGTTGGGGGTTGTTTGCTATGGCAGTTAGGCCACCTGGACTCGCATAACGACCCCAATGGAATAGTTGCTTAGAAA